>KN882469.1:174555-216764 GCA_000934455.1 Apostichopus parvimensis | reverse complement strand
GGGATTTGCCAAGGAAGTGTAATCCATCTCTTTTTCAATCAAAAGAACGTTTTCGTCTTCTACCAGATTCAGTGGTACATTATTCGCTCGGCAGACCAGAAGACTTAAAACAGATGACTTCCCGAAAGAGAACGTTGCTGTAACATGTGATGTATATGTTACATTATTAAATGTGTACTTCTTGTAGTTTGATGGTAGGGTGTGATCGCCACCATGAGTTCTTAACGACCAACTCAATTTGACTGCCGGACGGCTATCTCTGACAAAGCAGTTTACCTCAACGGAATCGGTTGTCGACTTAACACAGGTAGTACCGTATGTGTTCAAACACTCCTCGACGACGGGAATGGTTATTGCTGGTTTCACTTTAAAAAAGAACAATAAAGAGTACATTCTCTAGTAACGATCAAATCGATCATGGATAGACACATGACTGTATTTGAAAGTTACTGATGACTGCTGCATTTGCTTTTCTAGGTGAATAATCTTAGATAGTTTCAGAAAGTTCAGTTTGATATATTGAAAGTTATTGTGATGGTCCAATGCGTGAAAGTTATTGTGTACCAAAATTGCCCAAATTTCTGAATCTTTGGGTTAGAATTTTATCATAAAGGAACAGCTGAGTAAATGATCGCATATTAAACCTTGAGCTAACAAATCCAATTACTAAATTGTGAACAATGTATCAATCATTTATCCAACGGGGAAAACAATATTATATAAAGTGGTACAATTATTTTACACGCTCCTAGCAATTTAGATCAATGAGCAGTTATTTGCTGCGCAGTGCACTATATTAGGCAATAGGATCCCGCTTATAGTAAGACCTCTGCTCGGCAGTGCACCTAATGACCTTACTACGGAATTTGGGAAAGACACGTCATACACAGACCGATAAAGGAAATTAGTTTTACCGTTGTAGCCAAAGTTTATATAAAGGTAATTATATTATTTCGTACCTGACATTCATAGATTATCGTACGCTAGAGAAAGGACATTAATATATGCTAGTTTAAATTACCTTAAAGGCGTCAAACGTCAACAGGTAATATACAAATATTGGACACTCTCCTCCATATTAAAGGCAACATGTCTGTCTTAATAGTACAGAATGGTTAACATCAACTAAAAGTAGCCTTTTGCGTTTGGTACTTTTACAACACGTCAAAAATCTGGTTTTCTCTTTGATTTGTTGCTATAGTGAATATGTAAAACGGGAAAATATAATACTGTAATTATCAGAATGTGCTTTTTACAATTAACTTGTTTTATCATGGTTGGAAATTAATCATTTATTCAATTGAGTAAAGATATAGTATATATTGTGATACATTAACGCTATAGCCTACTGGCAGAACAATTTGAAAAAAAGAAAATAATATTTAAGTATACGCTACTGGCAGCAGTCATATCAATACAGAGCCTTCATTCTTGGTCGTTACAGGCCATGAGGACATGATAGGCTAAGTACTGTTTCCTAAATGTGACGTCATGTTTTGGTTCAGTCGTTCAAATTCCATTGATCAGTGTGAATTTCCTCATTATGCTAAGAAGTGTTGTTTTACCATTGCGAATGGCCAGATACATCACATGAGATAATTATGGTTTCATTTATCATTCAGTGATATATATCTTTTAAATATCACCTGTGTATTTCAATTAGCTTTTGTTACTGTTCTTTGTTCTAGCGAAGGAGAATTTAATAAGCCAGGTACGATATCTTAGAATTATGTAAGTATTAACCAATTATAGCCCTACCTGTAAACTCACATTTATTTCCACGTTAGAGACGGACGAGTTTTTACCTCTCCGCGTCCTTTTGTAATGAATAAACACACGCTTGATGTGTCATACACTTATATCACTGTACAATTCTGTTATATACAGATGTAGGCAGTACTGTGACGCTAACAATGAGTTTTTGCTCCGCAACACACCTAATGACCTACGTACTGAAACTGACTTCTTCATATATTAAATAGATTCTGCTATGATCGAAACGTAAGGCTTTCCGACTTTTTTTCCCAGTGATTTTGTTTATGTTAATTTGAAGTCCTTCCGCTTACCTTCTTTGGTGTGGCCTGACATATATTACACTCTTTGATCACATTTACATGTATGCATCAGACGCTTTCTTTGCCCTTATCTGGATAGTTACTCATTTTTGTGCAATACCCCTGTAATATGATTTCCTGTTTGAAATTGGAATTTGGGGTAGAGGCATAGAGGTGGTAGGGAGGGGGCATATTTGTTGTATTCCCCAAGTTGGATATATTTCAAAGTACATTGTTATCATAATATATATGTGAGATGTAGTAAGAAATAATTGTTTAAAATGTTACTAATATTGTGACAGTTGAAGGGTACGCGCTTTGTCTCTTCTAAAAGTGTTTTTTTTCAGTCGTGTCCTAAATTTTTCACTAGACCTGTGCAGCTTGTTCTGTTATCTTTTCAGTATCATTTTTAATTTAGAGTCTCCGATAATGCAACATCTCCAACTAACATGGAAGTATCTTTAGGACATTGACAAATATGAAGTAGCTCCTTTTTACAGCAAAGTTAACAACCTTCCAACCTGCCAACAACTAAGCAAATATTTCAAAAGAACCTGCGTACCATATCCATCGATCAAACCTTGTCAATAAAAGAGTGTAACGAAATGTAAATTTAAAGCCCTTTCTTGGCACATATCGTTAAGACTATAAATAATATGGAAAAGAAAAGGATTTCCTCTTACTATTTCCCAACTTAAATTCAAGCAACACAAACAAAGTAAAAAAAAATAGAAATAGGAATGTATTACATTGTTTGCCCCATTCGTTTAGGGATGGTTATATCAACTATTAGAAAGCATTTATATGTAATTATAGAAATGTGCAAATAAGTCTAACAAATGGCATTTCGCTGACGAATGGTGCACGATATGCTAAACCAGAAAGCCAGTTGGCTTTTTTTACTTCTTGCTATACAAATTGCTCAAAATTCCACATAAAACCATCTGACTAATGTAGTGCAAGTGAGTTAAATTTGTCCAGAATTCAGTGACAGCCAGAAAAGATCAGAAATTGCCATTTCTTATTTGCAGCCTTCTCTTGTGAATATCAACCAATTAATTCCCTTGTAAGGATTATACAGAATAGAATTTATTTCGAAATTTTTCAATTTCCAGAAAGAACAGTCTTCCTATGTGAAATATAGACACACAGATGTATGAGCCAAGGGACATTTTGTTTTACTAATTTTGAGGTAGCAAATCAGGTCTGTCACCACCATTCCTATGAATAAGAGTTTCATGACTGTTATACACTTTAAAACATATGTTCATATCCTACTGCTGAATATCATTTATTGCACTCACTACGACTGATCCACATACTTAGCATGAAGTTAATCTACCATGTTTTTGTTTTTATAACGTGTTTACAAGCGTCACTTACACACATGCATGCACACAGGGGCAAATTGAAAATACGACATATTGTGTGGAAGCGGTTTATTGATAATGATTGCTGATGTCATTATTTATCATGTATATCATTTCCGTTCTGACAATTTAGATTTACAATATTAAACTATCAATGCTACCTACCGGTTGTGTGCACACAGATATTTTTCGAAAATCTATCATGCAAAGGTGAGATTGCCGTTGATACTCGGTATACAGATTCATGGCTTGCCGTCACGTTATTTATAAGTAACGATCCGTTAGGATAAATATCATATTCTCCAGATTCGTAGCCATCCCCACGTTTGTCATCATCATGAAGTAACAAAAGGGTCTTTTCTTCGTTAACATTGACCCACGCTATGAGTGCTAAAGAACTTCCATTACAGGAACACGGAATGAGTCCTCTCGTACCAATTTCAACATAATATGTCTGTTCGCATTCTTCTAGTGAAGTTGCTGTACAAGGGGGAAAAAAAGAATGTGCTATGTCATAGTTCTCGAACCCAGTAATGTTTTATTTACTTAAAGCATTACATTATTCAATTGTAATGAGCAGTAATGTAACCTATCTTGAGATATCGTGTTTACAATTTTTTTGTCTGTAATGAATTACAGACTGTCACCTTTGTAATCCCAAACGCTCTTTGACCGCCACGAAAAATAATAAGGTCCTTGTACTGCTTATAGGAAAGCCACGTGCAAAATATGTGAGCCAATCAGGTTTCCTATCTGGAAATATCGTGTTTAAAACATTTCAAGTTATGAAGAATGATGACCTTAAATGAACTCTGACCTACACTTAATTGTTAAACATTTACACTACATAAGGTTATCCTACCATGCATATATTAGTTCATCATTTTATTTTCAGGTTCTGGAGATACAGCGTTTATGAGATTTGTGTATGTTACCCAAACAATACGAGTATTGTACTCATAATAGGAAAGCCACATACAAAATATGAGACCTGAAGAGGTTACCAATCTTGAGATATCTATGAAGATACACATACTCATGCACACCCCAACTTGATTACATGACTGATATTGGCAATAATTAAATATAATACAAAATGCTCTGGGATTTAGATGACCTCTGCTTGTTCACAAGAAAGGAAGAACTGTTATAATGTCCTGAACCACTATGTTGATGTATTATTACACTATGACATGATAAACATAGGTTATCCTACTCAATGTGATGCATCAGCACACCAAGGATGAGAAGTATCCATGATTCCTACCATGATATATGTTATAAAGGTTTTCAGAGTTTGAGCGCTGGTGACCCAGAGATCTCTAACCTCTCAAAAAGGACATAAAACATCAATACCACTGATCCTTACGAGAAGTATCCATGCCTCCACCAAACAATTGGTTCTTCTACTCAGTACATATACATGTCAAGTATAGAGTTTTCATATTTCCTTACTTCATATATCGTGTTTACAGTGTTTTCAGTGTTTAAACTCAGCTGACCTGAGATATTCTTTGATCTCCACCAAAAGCAATAGGGATCTATTATTCGATAAGGGCCATATACATGCCACGTATGAAAAGTATCCATGATTCCTATCTTGTGATTTCGTGTTTTAACCTGGACGTCGCTCACACATGCACACACGCCGTCATGGCTGCATATATGTTTCTCTTGTCATCAAAACCAAACATGGAAATATTACGAAAGATGTGCACATTTTCAAAATGCTGTGATGTAATAAATATATCAGCTCTTACCATATACAGCCATGATAGTGCAGTTACTTGTATGTACGTAATGAATGCTTCTCCACGTTTTAGTTGATTACTACTCACTTGAAGATAGCAGAAGGATTATCGCGAATGCTAACAGGAGTCCTATGTCGAAAATCGCCATGTCTTCTCATACGTCAGAATCTAAAAATAGAATGATCGTACGTAACGGTGACGGTAAATAAAAAGTACAAGTTCAAGGTTACTGGTTATAGCGATAGGCCAGTCGCTACGTCGTTGTTTACCTTGTCTAGTGATTCTCATAGAGGTACCAGTAGAAAATGGCTTTTTTTATAGCTGGGCTGTGGAACGAACATGGTAACATATTTTACAGCTCCCACAGTTAAGCTGTTATATTAATATTTTGTTTGTTATGAAAGAGTAAAACGGAAAGCGAGGAAAAGCGGAAAGCAAACTGTCAAGCTTTTAACATGGCCTAGTAATAACTGGGTAACGGCTTAAAACCCTAACTAGTTTCTACTACTGAGATACAGATGAGAATCTGGTTATCTCGCAGTAAAATACGTTTCATAACGATTCTGACGAGTTCTTTAAAGCCAAGCAGGCAGTTTGAAACTTCCCATAGTCAAATTAGCTTGTTAAGGTACAAAGAAAAATACGTATGTATTACGGTGGGCTAAAGAAATTGTAAAATGACGTAATTTGACACATAATTGTAAGCATTTTCTTTGGTATTTATTGAAATATACCATTTATATCCCAGTCATCACAACCATGTTGGTCGATATGGGTTTTACGTGGAGAAAGTGGGGTTAACGTGGCTGTGAGCTGGCCATAGAATACATATTTGGAGCCCTTGTGGTGTTTGTATTATGTGTGGACAGTGGTGCGTAATCTACCATTGACATTCCCGCTTTTGTCAAGTGTGGATTGTATGTGGGCTTAAAGTGGGTTAATTGAGGTGGGTACATTTTGAGATGATTAATTGGGTTCCATGTAGGGTTTGACATGAGTTTGAAATGAGAAAATCAGTGTGGGTAAACCAAGCTATTATGACACGAAGTTACAACAATTCGTCTCTCAAATTCCTCGTCAAATTACTGCAATAATCACAACAGATTCATAACGACAACGAAGTCGCTTCTCTTAAAAAGAATTGCTCATTGGTCAACAACAATGATATTGTTTGACCAATACTCAAATTGTGAATGCTTTAAAGTAGCACTGCTCACAGCTCACAATCTTAACTAAAAATTTTGATCACGGTGACAAGGCTTAACTAGAGTAGTATGATACAATATAGCACGTTTTAAATTCATAACGATTTACTGGAGTCCAGTTGATATCATAGAAGCTCTGATCAGGGACGTAGCCAGGGAAGGGGGGCAGTGGGAGCGACCCACCCCCCTTGAGTACCCCGAAAAATAAAATTGAACTAAAAGCAGAAAATAAAGTATTCTTGTTTTGAGTTTCGGAAGCTAATCGACACTTCTAAATCTTCCCCCGAGAGTTAGCCTGCTTCGTAATACAATACTGTTATTATATTTCCTGCAAAGTGGGAGGCATTTCGGGGCAAAAATTGTCTTTGTACAACATGGCGCTCCATCAGGTGTAGTAATACTCCCTTTGTGAGAAGTTTTTTTTTTCTAATTCTGCAACGCCACCCTCCCACCACGCCCCATTTTCTGGCTAGGTACATGGCTCTGATTAATATAACATTGCAAGAAAGCATCAATAACACTCACAGTGTGTCTGCACCGTTCCTATCCATCCATCGTGATACAAGTCTTAAGTAGTGTGGTAGTTGTTACAGTAATAAAGGCAAGCTACTGAGGCGTTTGATTGACACTTCCAGCAAGAAACATGTATTTATGGACAGTACCAAGTAGGCCTAAGGGCTGCATAGCTGGATGAGATGAGAACAATAGTGTACATCGATGTGGTTCTTCGTTTTAGCGGTCTGTTAAAGTTCACAAATGACCGTTTATAACATACGGATATAAAGACAGGGTGTTCTTACATTATAGTTTACCTAATCTGTGTTAGTTATTTATCCTTCCAGTTTTATTTAGATTGACACAAGACGTTTTTATCAAACATAAAGAAGCCAGAATCACTCTTAGTACAAGCTCCTACTTTCTTCATTATTTGTTTAACCGGTGTCTGTTCTTTTGGTTGCTACTTGTCCCTTTTACCCCAACTGGAAATATCAAGAAAATATCAGTATACATGAAACATAGTTTAACTTCAAAATAAAGTACGTGTTTATACAGAATAGTAAGCGTTTGCTCTGAATGGGGAACATGCCCAAAATGACTGGACTTCCCCTGTATAAATAACGGGCATTTCGTGGTCTCATTGTATTCCTTACCTCCCATCGATTTCCTTAAAATGATGCAGTAAAAGTTCTGGTACAATTTAGAATTTTCGTGATGATAAAGATATATATAGTAAAATTGCATTTTCAATGATTTTTTTCCATTTTTCAAATGTAAACACTGGGCACCTCCCACTTCCTGGGCACCTCCCACTTACACCGTCTTCCGGACCAATCCCTACGGTGACACGCGGGCTCACATATCCCGCGAGTTGGGTAGGGGAGGGAAGGGACGGCAACTACTATGGGAGCCGTAGACAAAAATTAAGAGAGTCGAGTGAGGTCGATCAACAGAGACCCTTGTCCAGTGAAACAAGGTGGAGTGAGTGTGGTATCATATGCTACAGTGAACCACCTAACTGCTAGGTACAAACATGAGCACAGATAGAAAGAGCCCGTGTGGGGACTGCTGACTCACTTCTGACTGTATCGGTAGTGAGCGGCGTCGGATCAGTAGGGTGCCTTCGTTCCTACAGAAAGACCATTGGTTATGGACTAGTTGAGACAAGTGGTATATGGTGCGAGGTAGAAGAGTCTTCCCATAATCCACGGTGCTCCTGTCGCAAATTCTGTAGATTGTCGTTTGACGCTCAGCCGTCGGGTCTAGTTTCATAATCGTATGTCCCGAACGTGCTGGTTTGAGGAGGGAGAGACAGGTAAGTATCGTCGCTGGTAAATCCCAAAGTGGCAAGTTTTAAGGAATTTTCTTCGCTCCTATCTTACCTGTCTCGCACTCCACATCTGCACGGAGTGGCTCTGTTGCGATGGTGGGAGGTCGAACAGGTGAACCCTACCCGAAGGAACTCCCAACACCGCACGCCTAAACGCAGTTCCCGATGCGAGGTTGTCAGTCAGACATGCGGATACAAAAGTCGATGGTGTCTTCCATGCTGCTGCTTTCAGAATATCCTCCAGAGGAACCTCTGCGAACAGAGCATTGGAGGATGCCTATCCTCTGAGGTCGTAAGTCGTTACCCTCTCCTCTGCCGGGGTATGAGGCTGGGTCAGCTGTCCAATCCATCTGGAGATCTGAAGGTAGGTGTGTAAGGCGGGGACAGGATAATGAACAGTCTCGGTGAGGTACGGAGTGTCTTGGTTCTGTCGATATAGCATTGTAGCACTTTAACTAGACACCACAGTTGTTCCTCTCTGACTGAAGAAAAGTGGGAGATCCTTGGGATGAAGATGTCTCCCGGTAAGAAGCCCAGCGTCTGGTTCTTTGGCAGGAACGCTGGCTCTTGGACCAGGCGACCACCGTGGTTGTCGAAACGGAATAGCCCCTCTGCCACCGAGAGGGCATGGAAGCAACTTGTTCTCCTGGCTGATGATGCGGCTACCAAGAATACGGTTTTGTATGTCAGGTGGCGAAGAGAAGCTGACGCCATCGGTTCAATGGGATCAACGCTACTGGTATCATTTTAGCACTGTGCATCGGTGATCTCTCCTACGTGTCACCGCACAATATCTCCTCCTTCGTGATTTACCCATGCTGATTCAGCCCTAGGACCACAGTGGTACGGGTGGCGGAGGTAGAGAGATCCCAACCCGAAAGGGAGCGAGAAAAATCCACGCCGAAGTGTCAGTATTCGGCAGGTTGGCCAACAATGCAGGGGTGACAAAATTCAGTAATGTACGTATGAGGCCCAAGATTCCCACCTGGAGGTCTGGTAGAAGTCGTAGATCAATCCGGAACGTCTGGTATGTCCGGGACGTCCGGGTGGATATATCCGGTATGTCTGTCCGATATATCCGGTATTTCCGGTATGTCCTGGCCTATCATGCTGTGGAGAGAGGCACTGGATAGAAGTGTTAAACAAGTAGATAGGCCCCCGAACTGATTGATCAAAATCAATTTTTCGAGACTGCGATCAGTCGACCTGCCGTAAACGTTGTGTAGGGCCCGCGAGTGGAGGTGAGAGGTAGTAGAGACAGGTAAGTTCGTTCGTTTATACCTAAACCAGTAAGATTTGGAGTATTTACTACACTAACACACGTAGTGGCACTGCTACGATGGTGGGAGGCCCAACGGGCGGGACCTGCCTGAAAGAACGCCCGACACCGCGCGACCGAAGACCGAATCTGGGGCGACAGTGTCCGTTAGGTAAGACGCGACGAATGTCAAATGGGAATTCCATGCAGAGGGCCGGAAGATATATTCCACCGGGACACCGGCAAATAGGGCTTTTGATGTCATGGCCCGGACGGGTCGATCCGCCTTCGCGTGGAGCCGGATCATTTGCACCAGCTGCACTTACTCACTTACTGATAGTGTCTTTGGAGGCATCCGAGTGAGGGCTGGTAAGTAAAGCGGAGAGGACCTGTGAGGGTCTCAGGTCTTTTGACCTGTGTAGGTACCATTTGAGGGCCCTCATTGTGCCCCACCTCTTATCCTCCGCGGTGTCAGAGGACAAGGATAATTTGGGGGAGGCAGGTGTTCCCTATTATGAAGGCGAGCGTTTGGTTCTTAGAAAGAAACCTGTGGTCCGGAACCAGGCGTACACATTGGTTGTCGAAGCGGATATGCCCTTCAGCCATGGATAGGGCGTGTAGACAACTCCCCCTCCTCGACGAAGCGGCCGCTACCGAGAACAGTGTCTTGATGATGAGTTTCTTGAAGGGAGTCGTAACCGTTGGCTCAAATGGTGGGCGGGCCAGGTAGTGGAGCACGCCGTTCATGCTCAGAGCCGGTGTAAGCGTGCGTTAAAGATACCCCAGCAGGTGCTCACCGAGGAGCCGCCTGCGAATCCCGAGTGGATCGCCGCAATGGCCGACCTGTAATTTCGAATTGTGCTTGGCTACTTCCCTTCGTTGAAGAGAAACATAATAAAGTCCGCTAACGGTCCGGGGGAGGGGGACAGAATCGTGCCAGTCGGGAATCGCAAGTCTTGACGGTGGACTGTCGTCTGGCCGATAGTGCTAAGGCGGCAGAGGCCTGAGAAAAACCGCCCGCTCTGAGTCGAGACTGGATTACGGCCACGCAGTCAGGCCCAGTGATCGCAGATGAGGCAGACTGACTTGGACCCGGCCCAGGCACACCAGGTGTAGTTAGTCCGGGAGATTGCGCGGGGTTCCTGCGAGGAGACTCAATAGGAGTGGAAACCACACCCTACTCCGCCAATAGGTCGTGATGAGTAAGATCCTTTTCCGGGACAGTTTGAGTAAGACTGTGTGTATCAGGCAGATGGGGGCGGGGTAGGAGAGGATGGTGTAGAGGGCCTCAATCCCCTCCCAATCTATCGAAAAGGCGTCCGACGCCCTCTCTGGAGTGGAAGGTCCGAATGCAGAATAACGGGAGCTTCGGGTTGTCTGCCGCCGTGAACAGATCGATATTTGGATTCTGAGCAGGCGGGACACGCTGCGGCACGTGTCCCTCCGTAGGGAATACTCCGTTTTGGTCTAGACCCTACTCGAAAGGGCATCGACAGTCAGGTTCTCTCTCTCCGCGATGTACGAGGCACGTAGGTAGATATTCTCCCCTGACACCGCAGGAGTAGGTTTCATTCTGCCGCGCAAAGCAATCGGAACTTCGTCCCTCACTGCCGGTTTACATAGGCCACCGCCGCCGTGCTGTGGTCATGGCCTGGGCCCGGAGATGTCGCTGGAAGTGTCGGAGGGCTCGGGCCTCCATCTCGAACGCATAGATGTTAACGCACCGCCAGGTGAGCTCCCACCCCCTGCTATTGTGAGAATCTTCAGGTACGCTCCCAAACCCGGCAAGGAAGCGTGCGAGGACATACAGACCAGGGGTTCTGTTCCCGGAAGGGGCGTCCGTGTACCTAGTTCTCTTTCGTCAGCCACCACGACAGGTGGACTGTGTCTAGGCCGCTAAGTGGCACCTGTATATCTAGGATACCCTGTTCCGGGTCGTAGTAACCGAAAAGGTGCAGCTGGAGGGTCTCATTCTGAGGACGGCAGTATAAGATTACGTCCACGAGACTGGCATTGAGACCAAGTGCTCTCAGCCGGGGTGGGTCCGCCTGCTGGGGAGGCGTCTTATCATATGCCGGGAGTTGTAGACCCGCTCTGTAGACGGATTTACCCAACCGTTGCGACAATCGACGATCGCGCCCAGGAACTGAATCTCCTGGTTTGGGTGAGATGCGATTTCTCCCATTTGATAACCCAGCCAAGTCTCTCCAGGAGCTCAGTCTTGCGAGCCAGGTTGAAGTGAGCCTTTTGATGAGACTTTCCCGAGACGAGCCAGTCGTCGAGAGAAGCGTAAAGTGATACTCCGCTTCGGCGCAATTCCGCTGCTACGACGCCCGCTACCCTTGTGAAGACTCGCGGGACGACTGGAGGAGCCCACCTGCCCCTTGTAAGGCTCGGTAGGACTAGAGCGAGAGTCTGAAGCGCGGAACCGAGTAGGTCGGACGAAATACTTGTTCAGTGGTTTGAGATTTAGTATTGGTCTTTAGGACCCGTCTTTTGTTCGGCTTCAGGAAGAAGGACGAGCAAAAGAGTGGTCTCTATTCTCCCGTAGTCTAACTTGTCACGCTCTTCGCCAGTAGCGTGTGGAGTTTGCTCTCGTGGGCGCGTCTTGGGCCCGGGTCCAAGGGTACTGGGTGTCCTTCTGCCTCGACCCCCGGAGGAACCAAGAAGACCTCTATGGAGTATCCCTTCAAGACTACCCGTTCAACCTACGAACCTGGGTCCATTATTTCCCAGCTGTTCTGGAATAAGCGTTGTCTTACCCATGCCGCCGGATATGCTGTATCCTTGTTAGGGTGTGCATCCCTAGGGCCAATGGGGGCCGAATGTCGACCCGCCCTGTTGGTCGGTCTGTCGGTGTCGCGTTCTGTCATCGCACGACTGCCGTCTTGGCGATCTGCTTTCCCTGTAGCTCTTAGTGGTGTTGCCGTTGCGACCATCACTCTCCCACTATTCCGCTGCGCTCTGCCTCTAGCGGGCTTCAGTAGGTCTGGGCGCCTTTAAGGTCTTTGTTGCTTGTCGGCACTGCATGGTTCTGGGTAAAAGAATCCTGATTTGGCGAGCGAATCGGGTGGTCCAGTTTCTGGCGGACAGTGTCGCCGAACTGGCCATTAAATAGGTCGTCCCTTAAGATGTGTATGGTGGTCAGTCTCTCTCTCTCTCGATTCTTCTGCCGGCCAGCTTACTGCTGCTATCACGTTGCGCCGGCAAGATATTACTGACCGGAGCGCGATTCTCGCGAAATGTAACCCAGGAGCCACAGGACTTATGCAGCTGCGCGGTCCAGGATTTGGTCTGGATCTCCCGGTAACTGTTGGTGATGTCGTCTGGGAACCGCCAGCAGAAAGGTTGATGCAAACTTAATCCCCACTCGGGAGGCCAGATCTTGCTCAAAGAGTGATTTTTCAAGACGATAGCGATACGGGTCTTTTAATTTCCCGCTCGTCAAGCCCTGTTTGGCCTGGAGGCGATCCGTGGCGTCCTTGTGTATCGGTGGCGGACAAAAAAGGCGTTTCCATGTGTCCCTCGGGTACCCGGAGTGCCATATCCTGCTTTTCGGGGAATGCAGTCCATCTCAGTTGCTTTTGGAGGACCTCCACCTGATCGAAACAGAACAGGTCCTGAAGAATGGAGGTAGAGTGGAAGGTAGTACCACTCAGCTCCACCTCCTTCTCCGATTTAGCCTCGGGAGACCTGTCTTTCTCGAAGTCCCCGAGTTCTGAGAAGGCCTTTGAGGCCTTTATTTCTAATGCGTCAGGGTCGAGGAGAAGTTCTTCGAAACTGCGGGGCGACGCGTCCGACGGGGCCGGTTGGTCTCGTACGGTAGGCGGAGCTGGATCAACCACCCACGTTACTACTTGGTTTGGGACCGGCTGGGGAGTCGTCGCGGATTCCAGATGTTGTACTAGAGACGGTGACTCCGCGGACCTACGTCGTCTATGTCACTGCGTACGGGTCGCGAATCCCTCTTAAAACCTATAGCTAAGATAGGAAGATGAGAACTCGGGAAGAAGAAACAACAATAAAAAGCGTAAAGGCCCGCAAGAGACAGGAGCCAACGAGGCGCAAGTGGCAGGCAAAGTAAACCCTGTATGTAAAGTACCGTAATAAAGGTTGAAAAACCCAAACAGGATAAGGTTTATCTCTCCGCCGGAGAGCTAATGGGAATAACTACGAAGCCTGAAAAAGAAACCTAAGTCTCCACTGGAGACGCCCAGGTTGGGGGGGGGGGGAGCTACAAGCCCCAAAATTCCCGTGGAACCCGACTGAAAAAAGGGGGGGGGAACACGGAAAAAGGCCTAAGCAAGAACAGTAATACAGGACGTACACGGAAACAATAGTATAGTAACTGTGCTAGTAACTGTAAGAACTTCATAAACTCTGCCAAAAACAAGAGAATACCTAGCAGTTGGGGGAGGGGGAGGGGGTGGGGGTGGGGGCTCGACAAGGTTTCCTATACTCGGGTGGACCACCAGCTAGATTGTGGGCTTAAGTAACAAAGCCTTCAACGGCTAACGGTCTGGGATGGCCACGCCTACTATGTAGGTGTCGCGCAAGCGGTGCCTGTACAAAAGTTAGTACAACGGAAATACGGACAAAACGGACAAGAAGGAGAGTATAGCAAGTGACAAACTATGATAGAAAAGAATACATATATCATGCTTCTTCGAAACGACGGGAACACTGGTCGTACGACCGCAGGTCCAAGATGAAGCTCCAAATAGTCGTAAGAAACGGTGAAATTCGTGTCACAAAAGTCGCTAACAAAACGTGTAGCTGTCTTTCTAAGTGGTATATTCGGAATGAGGTGTAAGTGGGCCGTGCCCAGTGAGCAAGGGCGCAGTGCTAATACGTTTCAATGTGTAGTTAGGTAGATGGGAAAGTGTAGATGTGGAGTGTGACGGTTAGAGGAGCCAAGTAAATTGATATATTTTATTCATATAGATAGACTTGTTGTTTTAACACTATATTTTGAAATTGCCTAAGCCCTGCCAAGGCCGTGCTCCGTGCCATTTATAAAATATAAAATCTGCCCTGCGGAGACTTCCGTAGTGTTCCATGACACCGAAAACCTCAAATTAATGTCAAGTACCGTATTACGGACTTCGGTAATAATATCATAAAAAACCACTTCAATAACACAGTGCTGGATTATATTGTTTTATATGGTATGTGACAATACAATTGAACTTTCTTTTTCTCGTCCCTTTCAGTCACACCAGACCAGCAAACAATACTTGGAATATGCTGCTGGAGTTCTACAAACAAGCAGACGAATACGATGTAAGTAGAGTTTAAGAAAAATAATGATACCATATAATAGCGACATATAACTTCGTTGTTTAAATCTTTTTGCGGTACAACTGACATTTGAGGAGAAATAAAAAATACTATATCGAAAAACTATGTAGGTCGGGGGTACCTCTCAAGCACACCGTTCGAGAAATACGGGAATTAATTTAAGATTTTGTTTATCTAGTACCAGATGATGTTGAGCACTGTTTGCCCTTGTGCCCAACACGACCGTATACTCAGTGCATCTGGGTGGCTAACACATGTTTGCCCTTGTGTCTCAACACACCCGTATACTTAGTGTGTCTGGGTGGCTAACACACTTCTTGGAAGTGAATAAAATACCAAAACAATGCTCTGTGTAGTATTAATACGCATAAATGTAAAACCTTTTTATCGTGTTTGTTCCTTACATATTTTTAAATAAATCGTCAAATAAGTGGGACCATTTGACATACCGTTTGCTAGCACGCAGAAGCTCCCGTTATTTATTGTGTGTGTTTTGTGTGGTTGTATGTGTTCAAAGTGTACTGATGCTCAGTGTAATATCCCTGTTATAGTTGTATCGACAAGTAACAGGTATTACATTGCAATCTGTACAGCAAACATATTGGTTAACGAGTAATAAAACCATTTGTTACTTTACTAAACTATCTAATGTATATACACATAAAGATTAAATTTGACATTGAACGGTCGTCATCACACACACATATTCACATACTGAGGAGTAAAAGCCAATTCGTTTTTTGTTTGTTTTATGGGCGATATTAAACTTATGTAGTTGGTGAGCAGCATAATATAGAAAAAAACTGGGAATTTGTATTCCTTTAAGTTCCAAAACAAACGCTTTGCTTTGACTAAGTTGGATAATAATGGTGTTTTTAATTTGGTGTTTTGGGAATATTCTCTATGAGGAAACGGCATTTGCTTTTCTTTTTAAGATTTTCTATCTGACATATATTTTCGTGAAAAGTCAACGAGTTTTGCGTTGTTGGCAAGATAACTGAATACATTCATAGAAAAAGTAGACTGCTAATTGAAAGTATTTAATCGATCCAGTATAGATGTGGGCAAAGAACACAACATAAGACACATAACCGAACAACATACAGAATGAATAACGTTTCTATATGTGTGGTTTGTTTACTGAATACATTTTCTACTATCAAATTAACTGTTTTACTTACCAGTTAGATATTTCTACCAGATACTTTCAGTAAGACAGACTAGGGTGATCAACACTTCTCGCATTACCGATGGAATCTGTAGACCGATAGAAATACAGAAACTCTTGAAATAATAGAATAAAGAAAATGGCGTCAACTTACGTTGGTTTACAACCAAACGTAGTTCTTATGGTTTTTAACAATATTGAATTTGTAAATAGTATAAAGAGCTACTTTTGTGTTGTGATTGTGTTCGTGATTGTGTTCGTTCAGCCGTTGAAAGTTTGTCACCCTGGCCTTTTTATGTACGCAACCAACATAAAAGGCATTGAACTAGTTTCTATTAATTTGAGCATTCAATACCGTATCTTGCAGTAGAAAAGCTGTGACTTCAGTGTCAGTAAAACACACCTATGTACACGTTAAGCTATGTTACCACAACTTTCACGGATATAATCAGTTAAAATCGAGTCGATCTGAAAATATAGTGACAGATGCTAGGAATTTATAAAGTTTGAATGTGCTGAGAATTTGATAAAAAGACTAATGTCTTGTTTAACCATTTATAATAAAGATCAAATAATAGCGAAGTGATTTTATCTTGAGACAAAATGTATTTTGCTGTGAAAATGTAATGAGGGTTACCGGGAGAACAGGGGGGGGGGCGGGGATGGGGTAATGGACAGGGAAAAATATGTCAGATGAGGTTATCATTTGTTTCACTATTTCGCAAGGGAGACGCATGGAAAATGCGAGAGGTGAATCTGAAGGTAGAATGGGCATGGGGTTGGGATAAAGGTGGTTGAAGTTTAAAGATTTTTTTCCTCTCAATTAGTACATTACATAAGTATGTAAGTTATAACTCTAACAGACCGCTGGAATCTTCCGTTAAACTAGTATTGTCACTATAATACAATATATTTGTTGCCTGAACCACAAAATGTATTTGCTGTGAAAATGTGGAGGGCTACTATTGTATATCGGTATTTGCTTGCAAGTTGTGTATACAAGTTTAAAGCAGCTTTTTGCGTTTTTTTTTTTTTTTTGCCGTTTTCCCACCTTTTCACATGTCCATCGAGTTTTTAACATGTGTTCGTCACAACACAGCAAACTAAGATATTAGCCAAGTTTTGGTTTTCCCTGCCAAGAGCATTTATCGGTGAGTAATTCAGGACTTGTGCAGATAACGTTTAAATTGTCTTTCGACCAACTCCTCATATAAAATTAATCGCATACAGTTCCCCAAATGCACTTGTTTGAATTCAACCAATCAGTGATTAGCTAACAAGTTATTTTTTTATGAGCCGTTGCTTAAAATAGATTCATTCACAGCAATTGGAATACATTGCGCAGTTATCACAGCCATACAAAATGTACACAAGTAAACCATAGTGTTGGAGTACATATTGGTGTACTGGGTTACTTACGACACCGGCAAAGTGAAAATGATTTACCTCATTATTCAATAATTTTCATAAAATAAAAATATTCATGTTATTGGGCGGGGTTTATTGTGATTCTAACGGAAATTATCTTCGAGAAGACAACGTTCAAAGTTGTAAACTATTTGACTTTTATACCACCATTTGAAGTTACAATTGCGCCTTTTTTCTATGTCGTTGTGGCATCGTGGGGTCAACTAGATTGATAAATTCTTAAGAAATAGCGTACAAAGCTGCTTTAAGATTTATATTAGTAGACCTCAAGTACTCTCCTGATACAAAACACAAGATGATGAGTTGTTTAGCGTTTGGTTCGACTGTGTATCAAATCTACAAGTGAACATAATTTACGTGAAAGTCATTTATATTTCAATTTTTAATACAAGATGAAAATCATGTCATTTTCACACAAATACCTTTACTAGACCGTTGACTGGTCAGTATGTTCAAATCGAAAGCCTTCATCTGTTTAGCCTCTCCTCAACTGATTGCTTGCTGAGTTTTCTAGTTCCATAAATATAAACATGAGCGAAACGACGAATGCAATGGCTACTTGTATTCCAGAAACGTGATGGGTATCCATAGGCCATATAGGGTACAAGTCTTATGTCTAGCTATCCCCACCTTCATTAAGTCCTTCATTGATTAGTGCAAAAAATAACTATATATCTTTTGTATTAGGTGTATGTTGTTAACATTAACAACATTCCATTGCACTGGTAAGTTAAAACTCAACTGATAGAGATAATTACAGAAAAGAGGAAATCATACACAGAAATATTCTCCCAAAATGGAAGAAAGGGAGACACATTAATATATTGAGTGGTGTTTAGCGGGGTTTGTTTTTGTACGAGCGAGGGGGATGAGGAGCTTAATTATATTTATGTGATCAGATCTTGTACTATTGCCACCTTCATTCATGCCTTCATTGATTAGTACAATCTATTAATTTTATATACTTTCAAGGTACTTGTACAAGTAAAGGTTTGTCTAGTTGTTGATAGTTGTCTCACCAAACAAAATGCACGTGACCTATATACAGTGTTCGGAGAAGGAGACGGGTTAGGGAGGAGACTTGTGATACATAATATTCCCTAAGTTCCTAGACACAATATTTTCCGCAACGGATATGTTAACGGGATATGTGTAGAGTAACAAATGATGAAATTAGTGTATGAAGTTAACATAAAATAAGAATAAAGCATACTAACGCATAGGTGAGTTCAATATCATCTAATTAAAGTATAGGGAACCCACACCCATAAAAACTAACTAACTAAGGTCTAACGTGTGCGTGTGTAGAGGGAGGAAGGGTGGGGTGGGGGGGAGGGAGGGGAGTGTGGTGGATTCCCTCTGTGTTACCAGGCCTGCACTATACCCACATTCCTTATTTCCTCCATTTATTAATACGATATATTAACCTTATTTACTTACCTTATGAGGGTTTATTAGTATATCCTTTGTTCTGGTGTAAATAACATTGTCTCAATGAAATGTAGTTTCAATAATATGGAAATCCTTTATTGTTATATTCAATCCTTGATTATTGGTTCCGGTATCGAATCGTCCTGGAATGGGAGGTAGTATTCTACTGTTTGATTGAGGAACTGTTGATGAACATACGATGTCATAGCAATATATCAAGCCTTTCTAAATCTAAAGTAACTGTGACCGTATCGAAATTAAATTACAAAACCAGTCAGTATATTTAAGTTGTGCAGACATCAATCCGTAATATAAACCCATGTCGGGAAACACATCCACTACTTCATGCATTACCGTGATAGCCGTGTTAAAACATTCCGTAAAACTGATGTGCCATACGCTCTGATTTGGTTCACACTTATACGATGTTTGGCTTTATTTGAAAACCTTTTTTTTCAAATATGAGTCATTTACTCAGACTTTTTTGTTCAGTAAGCGTAGTAGCATAACAAAATCTATTCATGATGATCCAACCGAGGCAGAGGTCACACTTCATATACAATAGCAAGTAAACTTCAGTTACTAAAATGTATACACTGATGACGTAAAGCCGTTGTAACGCCTTTTCGAATTGACCTGTTTGAAGAAACGCTTGTTGGTTATGACACGCACTTTGAATATGGGAACTGTTCAAATGAACATTTTTGCTAAATTGACCCTATTATAACGGTTTTGTTTAGACAAAAATCACACAATGTCACCGCACTATGAATTGCTCACCAAGGTAATTCTTAACTTGGATCAAGTTCTATAGTTTGTATGTACCCAGTATATAATCTTACCGCTTGTTGCCGAGGCTCACGACAATTACTCAACCATCGGCGTGTACATCAAACTTGACCAAATATGTCAATGCGGAATCGCGTCAAACAACGTACCAACCATGTGACGAGCTCCCTTGTGACACAGAACTCTTATAGTACTCCTTTAATGTATTGTAACTCTGTCCGCTCCGTTAGTGTGGTGATTACCACGTTTGTAAGAAAGTTTGGTTTTGGGTGGGTAGGGGGGAGGGGGGTAGATAGGTAGGTAGACACTCGAGGACACCTTTGAATATAATACACTTACAGTGCATTCTGAGTTTTATAAGTACAATTGTATATATGATGTTACCGTGGTACATCTTTCACAGTGTTCTTAGCAAAATAAATATATACAAGAAGTATAACCTTAACGACTAAAACGCGACAAACGGATAGCGTACATTAACTAACCGTACCACGGCAAAGCTATTCTGTAATACGCAAGTTGCCTAGCAGCGCGCTAAACTATACGCATTGCGCTAAGGACAACGCAGCGCCTGACGAATGCTTCGTTAAGAGCAACTCGTCTTCGCTTTTAAAGTGCTAGCAGGAAAAGCTATAACATCCATAGGTTACAGCCGCGTAGTGCATCGAGTCGATCGTCTTCAGAAGCCAAAAATAACCCCTATAAACAACGCTTCTGACAAACGCTATAAAATTCGGTAAGGATTCTACCTGGCAACTTGTTCCAAACTATTCTCAACATGAATGTATATAAACGATACTTGCATGGCATTGTAAACGGCCCTATAACTGTTTAGAAACATATACACGATTTACTGACTAATTACGACATATCGAATAAGGTTAACATGCACCTGAACCCAATTACAAAACGGTCAACGCTCCCTGACCCCCACCCTAACGTATATGCACCTCTTGTAACTTCCCCGTATAAGAAGAACAGAGGCGACCTTGTCCATCAGACTGTTCAAATAAACCGCTGCATAGAATCAATTCTCTTTCAGCCAGCAATAAACTGTTACACTAGATACTCAGACTAGCGTTCATTCCATAGACCTCCCTGCTTAAACATTAAACAAACAAAAAACATCATACAACTGGAAAACAGGCAACATAGAAAATAAGTACACACGAGAAAAATAAGGTGCTTTCTCGTAACAGTATATTCCACAACAACTGATGTCTTGATCCTATATCTAACGGGTTCCTCTTGAAGCTACCCGATCAATTGGATCTAGCAAAGTGGTAAATTTCTCGATGTTTACGGCAATTTTTCATTACAAAGTTGCCATTTTTAGTACAAAATTTTCAAGCTTTCAAACTGCAGCTGGAACGCACACAGCTTATCAGGACTGAACGCAAATGTACATAGACACGAGAAGCAACGACAGGATTTGTATTCATAAGCAACATAATGCGCATTGCTTTTTTTTGCACGTAAAGCAGGGCGTATGGTATGATAGCGTGACCGTCGTAAGCAATACAATATCAATAGATCAAGTGTTGTCTAAAGTTAAGGTAAATGTGATACGAAATTGAATTACAAAACTAGTATAATATCCAAATTAAGCAGACATAAATCCGATGTACAAAGCTTTCGCGAGGAATACATCCACTACTTCATGTATTACCGTGATAGCCGTGTTAAAACCTGTCGTACAACTGATGTGCCATACGTTCTGACTTGAGGATTTGATGCACACTTATATTCAGTTTACTTTTATTTGTCCTTTTTTCCAAGTATGAGTCATTTCTTTAGTAAACGTAGTAATTGATCAAATGTATTCATAATTATCCAACTAAAGTAAAGGTTGTATTACATATACAATAGCATGACAACGTCGGTTACTTAATGTATAAACTGATGACGTAAAGCCTTTGTAACGCCTTTTCAAATGAACCTACTTGAAGTAACGCTTAAGTGACTTCTTCAATATTTAAATAGGCTAAGTGATATGTTTGTATTATTAGTTATCTTTACGGGTAAATTGAAGGATCACTTGAAGAATTTAAGTACATCATTCAATCAGAAGAAAACTTTACTCAGTTCCTCTGTTAGATGTTGTTTTAAGATTCGCTTCTTCTCCAATCCCAGACTATATTTCTAATAGTCTAAGCATTTTTGGATTGTTTAGTGGTAAAGATATGAAGATTTCTTGGAGATTCGCGAAATTTTACAGAACAATCTTAACTTAGCAGTCATTCCTAATTAATGTTCAACCAGCAGCTGTACGTAGTCCCTGTTTTCATAATCTAAGTGACTGCAGTCAAACAGCTGGTATTTGACTGTTTACACCAGTAAAATTTATAAAGTCTTTTTTGAATTAAAGGTTAATAGGCTGCAAGTTATCTTTATTGAAGAAACTCATGGGTCAGTCCAAGTCAATTAATGATGGGTTGTACTCTGGATATGGATATGGAAGTAGTCTAAACGCTTAT
Source organism: Apostichopus parvimensis (assembly GCA_000934455.1). Taxonomy (NCBI): domain Eukaryota; kingdom Metazoa; phylum Echinodermata; class Holothuroidea; order Aspidochirotida; family Stichopodidae; genus Apostichopus; species Apostichopus parvimensis. The sequence continues at coordinate 194,704 of KN882469.1, read as the reverse complement.
AAGAAGTAAATTGTTCTGGTTGTTAAAGATTTGACCAACTACAATGGTATCAAACAGCAGTGAATCGAGTACAAGTACAAGTACTTAAGCATCAGAGTACTGGTACGAATGTTGAGTACTAGTACTGTTCACCTAATGCGATTACCGATCTTTTGAAAACAGTGCTTGAGTGCCATTCTAGTGCCAAGTGCTTTTCGAGTACTACAACACTAGAACATAGCTTCTTGACAAAAGTTCACGAGTTTGTTTTTAGTGTCAATTACATATACAAGTAAAAAGAAACTTGGCAACACCAAATCTCCCGAAATTGAAAAAAAAATTACGGATACCGATACTATTAATCTTCTTCACACTGTACTTATTAATGAGGTACTGGTTAACATAATTAAACGTGGAACGAACGTGAAATCTCAATGGTGGTTTGAAATGGCAGTAAAAGAAGTATTTGGAAGGAGCTTTGATGCCATAACCGCCTTGGCTATACGTTGATATCCACTTAGAATGCATTCAATGTGGCTTACCCTAAGGGGACAAAAGCTTTTTTTTCTCTTCATGGTAATCGTACTGCTGAAAATGCTGCACAAGCTTTCTAGACAAGTAAACAATTTCATCATTAAACTTAAAAGCTTGTAAATGGGCATGTTGATCATGGTGCATTTTTCTTGTTAAAGTTTTCTGGTTAATGTGATGTTTTTTTTTTTGACTGTCAAGATACAGCACTGTCACTGCTGATATATCTGTTGTTGTTCCCTTCCATATATTATTACATGCAGCTGAAAAAAAATCTTACAGAAGAAACAGCTGTAACATTTTAAAGAAGGGTGTCTGTGGGGGCGGGGTGGGATGGGGAGGCTGGTAGTACAACTTAATGATATATTTGATGAAGACTTTCATAGATGCAAGACAATGACCTGATCTACTTTGCTGTTGCTTTATCTTCATGTTCATTACATTGTTTAAACATGTTGAAAGGGTATTATGAATGAAGAAATTGAAGATTATTAAGTCCTTCACCGCCAATACTATTAAACTTCAGTTTACAGTTCATCTTATACCCATGTATAATGTAACCTTAGTTGATGTTCATTAATACAACGTTAACCATGCATAAACCTCTACCGTGTGCTTTTTAACTGCGTTGAGTGAATTTAAACAGCACTGCATTAATATAAACACAACTGCATAGTATAGCTGATAGGACAAGATGCTGCGTTATTTATTTATAACACCCACTTTCCGTGTAACTTAACCCAACCAGTCAAGTTCCTGTATGCCCGATGGTGCATAGTATAGCGGACGGATTAACTCACGTTTTCTGCATAAGTTTAGTCTTCTTTTGTGTGTTATAGGGCTCCTTAACTAAGTGGTATCCTAAAATATACAGTCATATGTATATACTTCGGTTAAGCAGCAATGTAATACAGTAAAGTGTAAGAATATGTTACGATCGCATATCTTACTTGCCAGGTATATATTTATTGACGATACTATCTGTTGACGAAAGTCTTATATATTGTAAATCTGTGTTAGCAACCCAGTGCATATTTCTGTTATATGTATACATAGCTTGATTAGCAGCCAACGGGGAAAATATAGGTTTTCAGAAATTGTAACTGTAAAGTTGTCCTGAAAGACTGATACTGACTAAATCCAACCTTCACCTCTATCCGTCATAGTAATTTGAACTTCCTCTTTCAGTTCATACTATTAGCTTTTTTTCTTTTGAGAACCGCAAAAATTAGCACAATCCTGCTAACCACGACGGATTCCTTCAAAGTGCGTGCAGTCTGTCTTAGTCAATGATGTATGACTGTAGCAAACAATAATTCTATTTAGGTGTTACTTTTCAATCGGTTAGATCAACAACCCAGCACTGCGTGGTATTCATCGCCCAGAGTAACTGGGAAAATTGCATAGAAATTATGTTGTAATTATTCATTCAGTCGTAGCGTTTTGGTAGATTGTACGGCGGCTGAGATCGTTCCAGACTTGCGTGTTATAAACAGCAAGTTATTACACGTATACATTGCAAATCGAAATATAAACATATATTACACACATCATACCTTGTGTGCTTCCATTGTATATGTACACCGATACGATTACATCAAAGATAACGATATTCAATATTATTGGTAGTGACATATTACACACTAAGCTAGGGAACTTATCGAAGGCAAAGTTTCAAAGTTAGTTTTTTGTACCTGTTGTAATATTTATATTTTTTTCAAAAGAGGTACACTTTTAAGTTTGGGGATATATGCTTTTAGGAAACACAAAACAACCTTACTTATCGTCTTAATTGACTATTTCAACATTAAGTGTTAACAGAATATACGGTAGATATCATTTCTTTTGTACTAAATGAGGACTGAAATCACAACATTCTCCCCGAATTGCACAGTGAAGCCCTAGTCCTAGCTGTTACCTACGTATAATTTAGTGACGCGGTGTGATACACTATATTAATTTAAATTTGAATGTATTTGAATTGTGCAGGAAGTGTGAAACGGCTTCTGATACATTGTGAAATTGTGTAAGTGTCACTTGAACTTAGAATTCAATTGTGCAGAGAGCGAAGCTTATGTTGAAAGGATACCATCTCGGCAGAACCGTAGACATTTTTATACAGAAAGAATGACTATCCGAGGACTAATAAGGGAACATTTTCATTCCAATATGAATAATAAATAATTACATCGCTCAGGGAACATTGAAGGCCGAAACAAGAACGTCAACAATTTCTTGAACGTATTTCGACAACTGGTTAATTTATATTTTATTCTCTGGTCAGTCAAATGACTTACGGGTAATTTACAATAAACTCTACTAGATATATGCTTAAAGGTGCATTACATAATCGTTTTATTTTCCTCTCTTCATTGTTTAAGGAGGTTAACATCATCGTGTCTCGGGTCAAATATCATTCCCACTGTGAGTAGAAGGTTGTTTTAACAAAAACTCTTATTCGTGTTGTTGAAAGTATAGCGTTGTCCACATATTGCAGTGATCCTATACTTCCCACCTGAATATATCCTTCACCCTATTCCCTTACAGGACCTACCATCGGTAGCTGGGGTGCGATTTTTTTCCCAAACAGGTTTGCAAATACGGAGTTTTCATCCAGTCAGATTGGTCGTGACGTCACCATCAATAATGACCATTGCTTGGAAGTTGGAAGACATACACGGAATCAGAAGATTGGTAAGGTCCGTGGGTCTTAAAGTGTCCATAACATGAACGAGTTTATTGACGTCACTGAAAATGGTGCTTAAGCTGAACAGATTAATTGTTGTTGATTGACCTGTGATACTTATTTAAGTCTAGTTGAGGGGTTTCCTTCCAAACGCCCTTACTTTACGTTTAATGCTTGGAACACATGTTAACCCTATTTATGATACATACGCTACATTTCATTGGGTTCGTATTTAAATGGTAAGGCAACACTCATTTCAGTCATTGATTATGTGGTATTAAATATTCGTATCCATCAGGTATATTACGTGATTAAGTACCAGGATGCCTCTAGGTAATAACTGTAAAACGTAATTCAATAGTTATTAAGCAGTATTTGATACTACCACCACGTTGGTAGCAACTTTATGAAATTTGTTTGATAACCGATATCCCTATAATGCTATATCGATCATTACCCACCCAGGTATCACAACTGTGGAATTAATTTGAGGCACATTATTAAAGAAGTTGGTGATGCCATATTTTTTTTTCAGGATACTGTAAATACATGGTTAACACTAAGAGGGTAGTGATTGTCTGTAGACAAGTGGTAACAAAATGCAAAGGACTTTTTGTTTTGACTAAACACAATTTTTAATCAGTTTCATTTGTTTACTTTCTGTATTATAGATTCCTTCGCCGTCTGATCTGAAAAGCCGCTGTAGGTACGTTATTATAGCTGTGAAAGAGTGCCTATTCATTTAACCCATCAATAATGAATACTCTTCCGTATGCCTGTTCCCATGTATTTAGCGTCTTCTTTGATCATGTAAGAGTCGAAAGCGGGGGGGGGGGGAGTTGAGAGAGGGGGGGGGAGTCATTATGAAATGGTTGATGTACAATACATTGAGTCAAAATATGAAACAAATAAAAGTTCTCACATGGTGTTGCAATACATCTGAATTATTTATTTTGGGAATTATTCAGGAGAATAACTTGTTGCACACACAGAAAATAAGTTAATATATGCTTCACAACATACAGTGGTAGCAACCTAACTGTGTGTTAGTCGTTTCCATAACTGTATACTATTCTATATTCTCGACCAATCTAAACAAAACCGTTATACCTGAACGTATAGCAACGATTCAGCGTAAGAAAAGTCGCAATAAAAGTGTAAACACACTTTCTTTAGCAAAACGATTTCGAGCGAATCCTTCTCCATTGTCTTGCTTTCTTTCGTTTTTTCAGTACTATACGTATGTCTATGAATTCCGATTATTGTTAAGCATGGTACGGTTTAGTAGCCAATCATAGTAAAGCGTTAACGGTTTCGAATACGGCTTTCTTGTTACTGATTACACACATATGTACAGTCTGCTGTTTAAATACGTTCAACGGATAGTGTTACACCTTACCGTTGTCCCACGCATTCTGTTTGCTACCACTCTCTTGAAGATCAAAACATTTTGAAAACCAAATTATACAAAAAGAGCAAAGTTAAGAGTTCAAGTTCATATACTGATTAAGCTCGAAACAGTTACAAATACCTCTTATTTAATGAAGATCAATTGAAGATGAAACATTTAATTTGTGATAACGATTGATATGTGACTGGGAATGTAATAAGAAATTGCCACATTATATTCTACTCCCTAGTTCATGAAATACATTTGAACGATGGTATTTGACAACACTAGTGCGCTTCTAGAAGCATGATGTTTTTGTTGTACAGTGTAGATTTAACACACTTATTCCGATCTACAACCTGCAAACCAATTGCAATCCCGTCTTAACATTTTTTCAATCTTACTGGAATTTATCAATTCAAAACTGGTAAAACTGCGACAGCAGATAGAGGCGATACGTGTATGACAAGGTTTGTCTAACTAACGTACCCTAAAGTTAAAAATATCACTGATTGATTATATTGAAAAGAATTGGTTAACTCGCACACTAAGTGGAAAGTATGTAGCCCCATGCAATAAAAGCAAAACGTCAACTCCAAATTCAGCATGTTGTAGTGTTTTGTAGGTTAACGTTTAAAATACGTAATTGAGAGTGCTCATTGAAATAGTGAGATGTCCATCTTCTTAGCAATGATGTTGAGTTGGTTGTGTACCTTAGTTCCAAATCTAACAGTATTATTGTGATGCTTTACAAAGTCGTTATTGCATTGACTAGAATCTGTATTCAGTTGCTTGCAAAAACTAGTTATGTTGCTTGAGTGTATGAATGTATGGGTGTATCGGGAATGGCTCTGTGGCCCTGTGTGTGGATATAACTTCAAGCAGTATGGTGTCTATTTTGCTCAGGAGTTAAACTGAAAGAAATAACAAGGTTACGTTAAAAGTGTATTTCTCATTCAGGTTATGTGGTTTCTTGTCATTTGAAACCATTACTTACGTATCACGATGTGCATGGTGTTAAATGTTTGACATGAGGAAATCGGTAACAATGTTAGATTAAGGGGTGTTTTTGTAAGATCGATGACCCGCAAGAAAATGAAAATTATGAGGACGTTTCTTCATGTTATCACGAAGCTATTCGAGTTAACGTACAATGATAATGACACGGAGACTAAGACTTATCGTCATTAACATGTATCATGTGAAATGTTTATTACCCTTGGAAAGTTCATTTTGTAGTATATTTACTTATATTTACACGTTATTTCTATTTTCCAACATCAAAAATATATTGAGATTGTTTTTGTGGTATGTAGGAACAACCAATAACTGTTTGGATTTATTCAATATCTCGTCTATTAATTATGTGTTAATCAGCGGTGTACCGTGTGTTTATTGCATGATAAAGGATGAAATAGGGTATAACTCATAGGATGCATAAGGCCGAATACAGAGTGCATCCAGCGATAGGGTTATACCCCGTGCGTTCGTTCACACAAAACATTAACCAGGATCTAACCAGCAATTGTCTCGAAATGGTACCACCTTAAATTGTTCTTGCTACGCTACGCTCCAACTGATGGCAGCGCTGCGCTGACATAGTGTCACGATGGGAAATGGCCCACTTACTCAAAATTTCTTAAATAAGGCTATGTTATATACGCACATCTAAAGCAGCACTATGTAAAATTTGGACGATACATACTGTTGTCGATGTTCCGTACATACTCTCTACAGAATCTACCCAGGCTATAGCCTTGAAATAATTTAGTTTTATAAATGTTTATGTATCTGATAAAGTAAAATGTGCATATTGTAAACATTTGTATAACAAGACGATTTTATTCTTGTGTGCAAAGCTTAACATTTTCCGTTTTTGGTCAATGGTTCAATTTTATTGTCACCCGGTTTTATAATTGATAAATAGTCTTTCTTATGTCAGATGAAACTAAAATATATTTATGACCGACATATCAATTCAGGGACCAAACAGAAGCAAACTAGAATATTTCTAGACGTGTGTCCGCTTCCTGGGCTCCGCCTGTGCTTCGCCCTCGACCCCAATATTGCACTATGGCGGGTCTCTGAACCCCATCCGAGGTTTTGCCCGAAGGCGCACACTCGATCAGTTTTATACATGTTCAGTCATGCATTTCCCCGCTCCTCACTTTTCAATTAGGATGACGCCCCTGCATTCTTAAAGTACGTCGTATTCAAAGCAAACCTCGATAGCCTCAGTTCATCTAAAAACTTGTTAACATATATAACGAGTTTTTCACCAGCTATTACAATTAACCAAATATATGTCGTGTAGAAATCAATATCATGTTTTATTTCAGTGGCAAACGTATGATTTTTTGTTCGTTCATCATATTTTTAGTGCGTTTTGTCTTATGCGTTATTTCATCGGTCCTGCTCTGATCAATGAACCATTATTTTATTCCATCTACTATTCTCTCACGCCTGTATCTGATTTCAACAGTCTGTGACCAACTCATCACAGAATACTACGTTATAATGCAGTTACGCTGCAATGTTGGGGAAAGGTTTCCACGTTATGAATAATCGTCCGTATTACTACCGCGTGGACTTACCTAGTTTCCTATATTAGGATCTTAAACCACCCCCCCCCCCAAAAAAAAAAACAAATCTTTGCTGCCGTTTATTTATCGAAATTTAAAAAAAAATGATCGTCTTAAAAACTGTATTCTTGTTGTGTCTGATTTATAAACTAGATGTATTTACTCCCTTCTTTGTATCCTTTGCCTTATCCTTTGCCTTTGGACAAAGTAGAGAACCATTGTTCCCTTGGCACTGAATCGACCAACCTGTAATGTAGCCTACAGTGACTTTAACCAGAAACAGGTGGGCCTATGTATCTAGGTACACCGGATAAAATCACACAAGGGTAAAACTACTTAGTACTAACCAGAGCCAGCCAAGGCAGTACTTTTTTTAATATAAGCTTATTTAATTTTCAAGTACTATTATATGTACTGGGCATGAAGGTATTGCCAGTGCTGACAACCACCAGTGGCAGAAGTCAGTAGTAAACTAATATTACCAGCATAGGCTTAGTATTGTGTAGTTGTACTAGCACTACCCTACTTTGAACTGCTTTAAGTCCTCCAAAATTCAAGGCAACGACATTGTATTCGTAAACAATGTCTTAAAAGCAAACATCATAATTCATAAACACACGGTCCCGTAATATGAATACACTGCACTATAGAATACTTAAAACTATAACCCTAGGCTACACAATATGGTAATGTGCATATACATGTACATATGCAATTAACCACGATAGGATACGTTGATGCCGGTGAACAAGAGCAACCTTAAAAATGTCACTTTAATTCAACCCAGAATGCTGGAACATCTCCGAATTTAGCCTCAAATCATTGTTTAACTTGTTTTATACCATCGGCCGGACGATGGAGGCGATACCTTCTTGAAAACGGAAAATGTGCAATTCGAAAGATGAAAGGTTTTTACTTACTTACGTTTCGTTTTTATTTTTCAAGCCGAGGCAACGAAATTTCCGATTTTCATCCACATTGTGAGTCCGACATCGTCGCAAACAGATATTTAATGAATATTCAACTTCTTTTCTTCAAAGTTTTGTTTGAAACAATTTGATTGCTGCTTTATGAATATGTATTAAAACGTTTTTCAGACGATAGCCAAGCTGCAGTGTACTAAAATATAGTGATGGGCTAAGCTCCCACAATGCATTTCACAGCTTTTGCCAAGTGTTGACTGCAGGGAAACGCGGGCAAAAGTTCCCGACAAACAAGTTTCGGAGCGTGTCCAAAAAAGGCCTGCAACAACTGTGTTTCAGCCCGATTTGGCCCGATTTGGACATAAATCGGTGAAAAAGTCATAGAATGAGATAAAATTCTCGAAAAAAAAATAGTAACGTTTGTTGGCCTATATGATATATGCTTGCTCTGGAAATTCCAGAGAAAAAGAACGTTGTATGAAGACGCTGAAACTTTTTCAAGAGAAGCGAGAGTCCCACTTACTGTTACAATATCGCTATACATGTAATGTATTGAGATAAAAACAGAGGGAAAGTGCGGCCTGAATGCTGAACAATGCACGTGTCACTGAGTAAGCGGTCTCTCCTACCCATGGATATATCAAATTGTATATTTGTAACGTCGTGTTTACGTGTGTTGATGTGTAAGGTATAAATATAAAAAAAACATCGGAAAAGCATGAAGCATGATTTAAACGGGAAAAGAGGTAGTTTAAGTTCAAAGGGAAATATCAACGTTGAGGAAAACAAAATCTGTTGACACGAATGGAAATGATGATATATTTTCTTTATATATTTTCTAAGTTTTAGCGACATGATGTATTTACTGTAAAACTGTTAACTATAGTTCATTATGATTATGTTACAAAATAAAATACTACAAGAGTTTTGTTCAATATTTAAGGTAGGTTAACTTTTGAAAATCTAAATCATCAAAAACCAATTCTATATGTATTTAGAATAAGGTAAATATATCAGGTTCATTTGTATCTACAGCTGATAAAAGTACTCTCCAAAACGTTTAATGTACAGTTTAAGGGGACATTTCTGAAAAGAAATTATGTGAAGTATTTTAAGATTTTGACTTGGTGAACCAAGGAGCTGCCATTTAGCAGTGTTTTATGGCCATGCATTTAAAATTAAACATGTATAAATGGTTACAGGTCAGTTGAGAAGGTCAAAAGTTGATGTCTTGAGAACATTAACTCAAGAGTACTTCTGATGTAGCCTGTGCATGTTTTATATGATAAAAATAACCCTGTTGTGTTTGGTAGTGACCATATGTTATTTGATGTAAGATGGATGTATATTGATATACGTATGCAGTCTTCCTTGAAGGCTTACGTGGGGTCGGAAGAGGTCAAACTAGGTTTGTATTTTTAAGTCGTAGGTAGTAAATTCCCTAAGATCTATTAAACACAACCATGGTGTTCTTGTATGTAACTTTTTCCTGTCTGTCACGCAGAAGTACTTGATAAGTCAAAATGTAATGTGATAATACAGTAAATAAAGTTTTTTTTTTCCTGTAGTGATTTTGAGGTTGCTTTTGACTTTTGTATTGCTTATTTGTAACCCATTACAGACAGTATGCGTATACTCGAGTTGTGTTGAATTTTTTTCTCTTTTTTATACAATACAGAGTTGAATTTGTGAGGTAACATTAGCATATATATGCATTCATCTGAAGACATCCGAAGATAAAAGTTGAGTTGATTACTTGATCCTTGCGTTAATAATGTACATGTGGATATAGAAAAAAAGATTGAGTATAGTTTTATGGCCAGTTTTTTACTTTTTGTTTTTTTATCTTGGAGGGGTTGGATGATATACAGTAAGAGGACAAAATGATGGAAGTGTTTTTCATTAACTGCAACTTTTTTTTATACATTAAAGTACAACAGTGTATTTGATGGGGTTGTAGGAGCTAGGGGAGTTATCCATAGTTGCAGAATTGCTATTGTAGCGTCATCAGTTGATCTCTTTTACTGTAGCTAGTCATTAACATTTGATTGTGAGGTAATTACATAACTTCAGACTTTTGGTGCATTGACAAGTTTCTGTGTTCTCAGTGATATTTCACTGACTTTAATTACTTTTACCCCTTTGTAATAGCTTGGGGGAGCCTGGTATGTTAGAAAGCTTGTAATGTCTTCTCAAGTCCACATCGATATCCTAAATACTTTCATATGTTGCACTCATTCAGTTCTATTCATATATTGTATGATGAACCAAAGCCTATGTATATTATTGTATTGTTTTTCATTTACTTATTTTATGATTATTATGATAATCCTGTTTTAAGGGGACAGTTTACCACATATTATAGCCTTAATAAGGTTCCATTCTTCGAATAAAATATATACCCTAGTGAATATAAAGAGAAAAAACAGTTTCCTGTTGATGTTTTCAAATTATGTATATCTTAATCAACTAGTTGACATAAATAACTTGTATTCACGTCACATTGTGCAGCAAAAGTTTGAGACAGTCTTGTCTGATCATTTATAACGTCTGATCTACCAATCCTACTACACTCAATGTACATATCTAAGCTTCATCGACTTGACACAAGTTGGATTAAAAAGACGGCCTCCGCACTTGTGACTGCTAGCATCGTTTCGGTCCATAAACGTTCCGTAAATCGGCGTTTAAGCGCACAAGGTTATGTGATCGTCATGGATTTTCTTTCCCATGACTTAGACGTTAAACGTATTCAACCAGAAAGGTGATTTCGGCCAATTTTTGTGCCTATTCTTTTGGTGGCCTAATACCATGTTTGTCGTCTACGAAAAGTCTCATATCAAATGTATACGATATCTCTCGGATATATTAACATATTCAACCGTGCGAGTGTGTTTTCTAATGGAGCGGGATTTCTTAGTTTTGTAAAAATAACTCTAAATTGAGATTTTGGGGTAAAAAATGTAGTCATTGGCTTCAGCGTAACAGCGCCTAAATTCAAATATAATGATATGCCGAGATGTTAAAAAATGTGAGATGTCACGACGTTTTATTTCCTACAGGTATAGTGATGATTGAAGTGCTCAATCTCGACCAATAAAATACTACATATCATCAACAGAAGAAAAGTGACTGCAACATTAAGGAATACTTTGCTGCGGAAAATAAATATTTAGAGAGGTAAAACCCAACCATTATGATTACCTAATGTTTCTTTCATATTATGTTCTATATTAACTTTGATATTGCAAACTCTTGTCTACTACGTGGCATATCAGAGAGCCAATTTTACCCCTTTCAGTGCATGGTGGTGAAAAATAAACAGTACACAGGATCATAACCATTGGAAGCATAGGGGCACGTGGCTAGTACATTCAACCCCAGACCCCAATTTGTTTTCTTACGAGGGAGTGGCACTTTCTGTATCACCATGTGAGCTGACAGTAACCCTACAAACTGATGTTTATTATTTATAAACGACTCTTGTGAAGCTGACCTTTGCCGTGTGGAAGCGTCTGGTCATAGCAACATGTTTTACACGCTAAGATAGCAGAGTATTTTATATCATTCATACGAAGACAGTTGTAAGAGCATGGAAACGAATGAACGTTATAAGAATACTGTTAAGAGACAACATACGAGCACTGTTAAGTTCTTGTTTGACTATTTTAATTTGGACGAGATGTCACGATGTGGTGGGTCACTAGCACTAACTGCGTCAGAGGTCACCAACCAACAGTAATTAAGTGTCACAATTCTCTGTTAAAAAACAGTTACACATGATGGGAGTTCATTTTCACTGTCAACGTACGCATGCGTGATAAATATAAACTAGTTAGAAAGTTGTTAGCGCATGTGCATGCTGTACGTACGTTCGTGCGTAAACTTCTTTGCCTACGCGTCAATATATGAATATTTTCAACACGTCTAGGCAGGGCGAAACCACGCACATCACGAAGGGATGTTAAAATGAAAAATATTAGGTGATGGTTTGGTATTAACATATCATGAATTATTAGCTTAACAAAGACAGAAGATTGGTGCAATTATATAATGTCACAATGATAACCATGGTGTCAGTTGATACATAACTGTAAGGGCATCAATAATATTTACTTTTATTGTTGCTTTCCATAAACTCCCTAAAGTCCAAGTTCTCCTGACTTGATGTAACCCATGCCTATATTATACCAGGATATGTCACTAGCACTTGCTCGCCTCGAGTGGACTTTTACTTTTTTAACAAGTCGGATTTTTAAATATGCATATTCTTCGCGAATTATTGAGAAGTTGCGATTGGAGGTTTGCATAACTGAACTACTGTGAAAACCACACGTCTAATGAATCCTAACATACATTGCGCTCGTAACGTTGCGCCCACATCTAATACAACCCGCAAAACACTAACATTAAGTTAGTAACAGGAGCAATATTAGTTACCCTCCGTATACAGTATCAGATATTACTGATTGAACAGAGATGTGGAGCAAGCTAAAGCAGTAAACAGATTGAAATTACCAGCTAAAAGTCTTGGGGGCTTCTACTTCCTTCCCTTTGCTCTGGTCGCTACCCTTTGAGAAGAAACAGCCCATTACTGATCTTTTCTTACTGTTTTGCAGTAATAAAGTCACAGAACACAGACCTAACACCAGCATTAGGCGGTATCAAAGCGTCTATGTACACCAAAGACTACGGGAATTTGTGGATGACGTAAGCGATAGGATTTAAATGGGAATTCACCTGCGCGTAGCACTTTTGAATTAATGCTATAACTATGTACCTGCTGTTGCACTAAATATGAAAAAAAAAAGCCTGCTGGAAACAGCTTTAATAACTGCATGCATCTGACCAATAAGTAAGGCAACTCCAGTAATAAAAAGGTGAGGACGGGAGTTAAGTTGGATTTACCTGGATGTCATATTCTTCTGCATTGAGGGACAGTTGTGTGCGGCACATACACATTGATAGCTTCAATAGCTCTTGAAAATCCTGCTGACATCAATCCCTTTCTTGAAACCAATCAGTGTCTTGGCTAGCAATACTTCTTTTGCTATATTATTCCATACTCTCCAACTCTGTTGACAAAAAAATGCTCTCTAAATTATAAGTGTACTTGTTGTGGTCTACATATTTAGCATGTATCCTCTTGTGATTTTCTTGTCCAAAAACGTTGAAGTACTTCTTTGTGTCAATGTTACCATGCATGATATGATATACAGTGATTAGGTCCTGCTTCGTATAGCGTTGTTCCAGTCTTGTCAAATTTAAGACACTGAGTATTTCCTAATTCATATTCTAGATGTTTCACCTCCTTCACTGGCTTCGTCATACGTCATTGGACTCCAAACTTCCGCCAGATTAATGTCTTTCCTGAGATATGGTTTCCATGTTGGGATACAATAAGCTATGTTAGGTCTTACAAGTTGTATATGTTGATAACATGTTCACTATCAAAGTTGCTGATGTTAATTTCTTGTTATCATTCGTATTACTTTATTTGGCCTTCTTTACTGCTTCTTCACATTGTTTGCTAATTTTTGAGTGATTTGTGAATATTTTCTCCCAGATCAGTTTCTTCTTCCTTATACTTGTTAGTATTTTTTCATCGAGATAATACTCAGCTCGTGGGTTATTACATCATCCAAAATGAAGAACAGCACATTTGTCAACGTTGAAACCCATCTACCATTTCTGACTCTAGTCAGACAGTTTATACAAATCCTGTTGCAATATCCTGTTTCTAATTATGTGCACCGCTTTAGTGTCGTCTGCATTGTCTGCATTGTCTGCATATATATGTATAGTGTTAGTCAAACGAACGTACCTTTGTCTGTCTCCCGCATTTTTTGTCCGCGGTTCAATCGTTAAACTAATTGCTTGACTTCTGTGGTTGAATGATTGATACATGCGAGGTACAGCGAACGAGCAGTATTATTATGTTGTAATGTAGTACAGTATACGGTAAGTACATGTACGTAGCTTGCATGTATGCCAATTGTTTTTTAAAGTGTATACGTACTGCTACGTCATAGGTAGTGAAAGTAAAATAGCACGTACGTACGTACGTACGTATTAAATATAACGTACGAACGTAGTATTATTACGTACATAAGTATTGGCGTTATTTTTCCCATGTCCTCTCTAGACTGAGCTTCGTACGGTTAGTTCCCTTACCATGAAGAATTTAAACATGTAGGCTACTTCACATCAACACTGTGATCAATCTTTTCAAAATGTCGAATTTGGTTAACCGTCAAAAAGGACGTAAAAAGACCAACTCCTCGAAGGACTGCAGATAATGCGAACATCTCCGTGGATCACTATTGAGCAAGAATGGAACTAGTCAAATTAGTTCATAATTGACAGGTTTTAAGAGGTTTTGTTCTTTGTTTTTCAAGAACCGCATCATTTTAATGATACTCGACATTTTGACCTGTAACACGGTGTGGGTTTTACAAAATCAAGCAACACCACCTGCTGATGTTATACTCGGAATGATGTGCCTTGTTATATTCCGTTGACTTACACAAAACCACCATCATGATTCATGAACATGTTGTTTGTGTGTACATCTGTCGTTGACTTTCATAACAACCACCATCATAAACATGTTGTTTGTATGTACAGCATGTTTAGCGGTACTTTCGCTTGCCATCCTATCCTGTCTATGTGAATGCTTTTAGTACCTCAGTCGTTTTGCATCCGACGGGTAACGAGTAATATTTATTCATGTACAACACAGAATTACAAAACATCATTTAATTTATTGACAGGGAGGCTTTTCGGTATCTACATCGACTCAAAAATTCTACATTTGATCTCCAATAACATAACGAGGATTAATTGATACCATGACCCTGCAGGTAGGCTACATTGTCCCAATTGATTATAACTCAAACGATATAGATTTCCATAACTCTAGTCATTATAATTGTCCATCACTGATCAAATTTGAAGTGGACAACAACAAACGTTTTAGCAGCATATTCATAGGTTGGTTTTCTAAAGCTGGAGAAACTTTCCCTGAAAGGGAATCGTATCTCAGAAATCTTAACTGGTTTGTAAGGGTCCCTTGTTTTTAAATAAATAGTGAATCCTTAATTTAGAAATTTATGGGGCTAAGCGTTGTATGCATAACGGTTACAATACCAATCAACCTTTTGTACCTTTATAAACAAATTACAATAAATAATGATAAAGCAACATGTTTCAATTGATTGAATAATAGATGATCTAAGTTTTTCCTTCATAGCAGTTATTGAGTAGGCCACTGGATTTTCCTATCTGTTTACAAAACGTTTTATACTTTCTGAGTTTAAAATGATGAGAAACGATTGTAATCATCTCCAAAGAGTTAAAATGGTAATATGATAACTGAGTCATGTTCTATAAGTAATGTATCCAGTGTTTACTGATTGACAAAATGTGGGTCATCCATCTCACATATTATGACAAATACATGAAGCTCACAATAGTGTTTTACTTCTTCTTGTATAATGGCTATGCCACTGATTTTAAGGACACACATGCCATGGATGACCTGGTGCTTGCGTAAGTTGATAAGTAAAACATATGTAACGCCACGGAGCCAACTAGTTAAACTCCACAGCATTAATAAAACAAAACAAATTGAATTTCTATCTCGCTAGTTGAAGTTTATTATGGGTTCAAGCAGAATTACTGGGTATCAGGCCAGCAATACGACAAATATATCTTTATCTCAAGATATGAATAGATGAACAATAGATGAACAATTACACTATCTTTTTCAACAAACTTAAATCAAAATAGAAGGGCGGTGGAAACTACTTTACAGGTGACTGTTACTCTAGGACCTGGAATGAAATAACAGATAAGGGAAAAACATCTCAGTATCTGACAACATCAAGTTTCAATCAACAATCATGACATAATACATATTTAATGTTCTTTTATGCACACCTACTATTTAAAGTAGTTCAAGGTTGATTGTACCAATAAGGGAAGTTGTTTTTGGTAATTTAACCTCAATGAAGTACTATTTAAAGTAAACAACAAACAAAACAATTAGTTCCCAACCTTTTAGCAGATCTCCAAATAACACTACCTGAAGAGTATTCTCTCCAGGCAAATTTACCCATATTTAGGTCTGGTTGCACAGTTACGGCAGATCCGGAGCCAAATAAGCAAATACAATTGAGATCCCTAAACATCATACTTGAGCCTAGCTCAAGGTCAAGCCAAGATACAGGGATGAAATCTCCACTCTTAATTTAGAATACTAGTGCAAGGCAACAATAAAATAACCCAACTAAAACTGACAATGTAATTCGTATGACATATCTGGAGGGAAAACAAACTAATCTTACGAACTCAACTAAATTTCCCCTTGGACAATCAGTGAAGGTCAGCCAAAACAACATCACAAATAATTGCAGTTTTATCAAAATGCACAGTAAGGACGGAAAAGGAAACAGAAAATAGTCAACCAGTAAAGGTAAACTAAAATCATATTCTGAATTACTCCACGGTGGAGAAATACTATTAAGGTATAATACATATAATACATTATAATAATCATAACATATGATTAAGTAACACCAGGATTCCCTAATCCTAAATCACTCTTGTCAAAGAAAACAATATGGCGGCATCCATAAACACATACACAACTGTAAAATATCCCAGGTAACAGACCCAAAAATACTGAAATGCAAACAACGATAACACAAATCCAATGTGGGATACTAGAACTAATCATCATAATGAACTTAATTCCTGATTGAGAACAATATAAACCCAAAGCTTATCTTAACCACAATATCATCACATACTTTTGGATATGACTCAAATAATGAAATACATTAATTAAGTTAGGCCTCACCCAACTATGGTAGGGTTTCACACAACACATCTACCAAAAAATACTGTTCAACAATGCAACAATCCTGAAAACCTTACATGATGTTTACATATAATTATCATAGTAAAAACTCATTTCACTTTACTTTTGTTTAACAACCAACAGTATTTCAATATTGACCAATGTCACACACACTTGCCAAAATGATCGAGGGCGCGGCCATCTTGGATTAGCCAATCACAAACAGAGAGAGGGCGCAAGACTCCTTCCATAATTCATAAATACTACGAGATATACCTCGTGTGAGATCTGCTTGACCTAGCTGCAATTTCAACCCCAACCAAAGTCTAAACTTAAATTTAAAGCGGCGCTTAATTCAGTTCAAAATATCATGAAAACAGAATACAGGGTACTCTAGCCTAGCTTATGATTTTGTACACATATACCATATGTAACAGTGTGTCGAAACCCCAAGGACTACACACAATAAGGAGTAAATCTGGCAACTGCATTTAACGATCTTTCAGAGGATTTTCCCTGCATTATTATTTAAGAAAATATGATCAATTTACAGAAAACACATGTATACAAAGTAAAAATAAGTATTTACCCTACATTCCTGGCAGAAATAGTCGCAGCATCCCCTAAGAACCGACAAAATTTACGTTTAAAAGGCGTTTAAAATACACGTCTGCACTCGATCAGAGCAAGGACCAGAGAGAGAGCATGGCAGGACAGAGATGGTGAAAAGAGGGGCAAACAGGGTCATGTGACAGGATGCAGATGCATCCAAGCCAATAAGAACAAAGGAAGTCCTTGTTCCAGACAGGGACTAAATATTGAAGCTCCTCCTCTAATTGAAGTGGGTGTGTCACAGACAATTTAGTAGGAATTTAAGTCACATCCCTACACATAGTCATTATTTAATAGTAAAGTTCTTCTTAATGTTCCCTTTTCCACTTTTCTTAACATATATACTTTCTAAAAACAACGTAATGCCATTGTCTGTTTGCTTTCTTTATTCCAATCATCAATACAATACAAGTATGAGACTTCCAAAGAAATTACAACAACAAAAAGGTTGGGAAACGAAATGTTTTCTGGTTTTGATGTTTCGAAAAGAAGACAGATCATATCTCATAGACAAAACCTCTCCTCAACCTGAACCCTAGAAAGTGGTTTTAAATGCATCTTGATGGACATATTCCTTATCATGTGGGCATCAAAGTACATTAGTTTATGTTGCTATTATTTTATATGTCTAGTGGGATGTAAACTTCCTTCTTTGGCATAAAAAACCCAAAATGTTACAAACTTCAAACTAAAAAAACACATCAATATATATGGACCAGTTGATCTATGTTTATTTTGTAAAGAGCTTATCTAAGACTTGTCTTTCATACCCAGTCACTTCTTGATAAAACAGCCAAACTGAATATGACGTACCTAAACCCCAGGGGTAAATTCTAGCTATGACAGATAAACAACATGTTCATGTCAGTCACCCATTGATCTTACCAACACAGAACTTAAAGCTGGGACAAGCTTTCATGTCAACCAATATAGCTAGTCTTCCATATTCAGTAATTTCTTGAAAGAACTAAACATATTCACCTCTCTCATGCAACTCTTCTCTGATGAGGCTGAAACACAAATCCCCACATCTTCACCTAAACAAAACATTTGCTCTGGTTTTTCTTTAACAATGAGTTTTTGGATAGCAGTTTAGATATCTCTTTGGTAACTAGGCTGTTACTAGCAACAATATCAAAAGCATCTTAGAAAGCATTCAAACAACAGTATCTCTCCATTCACTTCTTGATACCATATCAGCTAGTTTTCAACACCATTCACTTACTTAACAAACATCAATATTGCACTTCTTCTACCTTTGACTAGCCTAACACTTGTTTCCAATGCCAGGACCATAACACTAGCCTTAATTACCATACCAGTCTCTTGTTACAACAGAACATTATCATTCCCATGCTTCTCATCATTGGCTATGCCTTGGGAAGCATTATGAAATTAAGTGAGCCTTTAAATAACAATCACTTTTTTATCACAAAGCATCATTCCCATGCTTTTGATCACTGGATAGGCCTTGGGAAGCATTTGGGCATAAAATGTGCCTTTAAATACCAGTCACTTGCTTCACAGTGCCAGTGTATCTCGCAGTAGCTTCCGAACAGCAGCTCCAACAGATGCATTGGTCGGCCCAGAGTTTTGACAAGAAATCTGGTAGATATTAAAGGAAACATGATTGGGACTGCTGAAGCAGGATGAGAAATTCCCCGACTGTAGGGACTGGAGAGGGGGTAGGGTAAGTGTGTATCCAATCCATTCAGTACTTTATTAATACAGGCAAAAAAAAAGATAAAGGTAATGCATTCCCTTTTAAAACATTTCAGTGTGAAACATTTTTCTCAATAACTTCTATAGCTTCTATATCTCTTTTACATAAGTCACAAAGAAGTCTGCTCTGTTTAAGTTGATCCTTTTTAATTTACAACATCTAGGCTTCTTCTGGTTTAACCCTATAAACACCCATACCAGCTTCTTGTTCAGTCAGTTGCTTCATGAAGGTCTTTCTTACCACTGAGTCTGTGGGACATGACACCTATTAAACAGTCAAGTTAAGGGTGGCTTAGGGTTAAAATCACTTTAGTCTATAACAGTACTTTGACTTTAACGCTTTGACTAGCCAAGTAGTCTTGAGTAGCAAAAACTTGACTTTGTGTAGCTTGTACTTCAACATGACTTTCTGAATATCATGGAGAGTACATCAATGAAAGATTAGATTCAAAGAAACACTGACTGTAGTGTTGTGTGATGTGTCACAGACTGAGTAACCCCTAAAGAAACATTGTGGTCAGTAGAATATGATTGTGTTCATCTGATTCAGGTTTAAGTCTTTTAATTATGATATATATATGCTGCGTAGTCAGGAAGGATATAAATAACCAAAGTAAAATACACACAATGAGAACAAGCAGAATTATCTTACTTGGTTTCTAGTGTCATAATGAATCTATGATAAAAAAACACAAAATGATTACCTTGAATAAAAATGGCTGCACATCTGGACAAGTGGTGTCGAAGACTGTATCCAATAGAGCCTGATTAGGAGCCTTTGGAATGTAATCATTTCTGTTCATGGCTTCTACGATGCATATTATCTATAAAAGACATTTAATAAAAGAAGATTATATTCAG
>KN882469.1:121114-138993 GCA_000934455.1 Apostichopus parvimensis | reverse complement strand
TTAATCGGGGCGGGACCACATTAGGCAGTATTTGTATTTGTCTGCCGTTGGCGCCCCGTGTCGGGTATTCACTCTCGTGATTCTTAAGAGCCGTGCTGCCCACGCCCTAGTACGTAGTTTATTTGTTATTTATTTAAATTGAATCTCTGCCCGTTGTTTGCTTTTATCTTTATTACGGCAGAAAGGCACTGCCTTATTTTTGTATGTTTAAAGTTAATTAAGTAATTAAATTGTTGATTTGAGACCCAGTTCTCTTTAACTATATTCTTCTCTCTTTTTTGTGTATTGGTTCAAGCCCTGCTAGCATAAGTCTTCGCCTCCCCCCTTCCCCTGCCCTGACATCAGGTGGCCTCCAGCTGCCTGATTACCTACGCTACCGCTCGGCCGGGGTACAGGGGCGTTACAGAAATTGGTGTCAGAAGTGGGATCATTATTTTACCTCACCCACCCTTTTTCGTGTTTGCTGGCAGGGCTTTGGAGCCCCATGGTAATTGTAAGCTATTTTTTGACAATTTAATATCATATCGAAGTTTCTTTCACTTTAAGTAAGCCTGGATTCTGGAAGGAGGCGAGATGGCTGCACGACGAGAGAGCGAGGGGGACTCTGTGGAGAGGCTTATTGCTGAGATAGAGGCACTGGAGAGAGAAGCTGAAGTTTGTCAGTTTAATCTTACCAGGGATAGGGATTGGTATACTAATGGGGGTATTCGCCAGGCAGAAGAGTTCGTAACTCAAATGCCTTAGGTGACTCGTTCCGTAAACCTATTATTATGCCAGATAGTTACGATGGAAAAAGAAAGTGGGATCATTACCTGACTCATTTTACAGTCTGTGCGGAGATTAATGGGTGGACGGAATTAGAAAAATCCAAATTCCTGGTAGCTAAGTTAACTGGGCACGCCCATGAGGTATATATGGGACTATCATCCACAGACCGGGGTAGTTATGAGACCACTGTAAACGCACTTTCTAGATTTTTTGCTCCAGTGGCCCTGACTAGCGCTAGAAGGGCAAAATTAAGATCTAGAGTACGGGCAGAGGGTGAGACCTTACCTGGGTTGTGCTCTTCAATCCGTCGGGAAGTGATAGAGGCTTATCCCGGCCTTGATATGCGAGCACATGACGAGTTAGCTCTAGAGTCTTTTTTGGGTGCTTTACGTGACAGGGATGCTAGGATTGTTGTTCGAAGGGGTAGACCCAAGACAATAGAAGATGCTCTGCATCTTGCCCTTGAGGTGGAGGCTATTGACCAGGCAGAGGGGGTGATGAAACCCCGACGTTCTGCCTATACTGTTTCGGCATCGTCGGATACGGTTGGCGGAATTACTGAAAGATTGGATAGGCTGGAAGTACAATTGGGAAAAGTTTTGGAGGACAATGCTAGGTTTAAGCAATTTGTTCAGCAAGGTCCGCCAGCGCCACCCCCTTTGACTCGGTCTGGGCCTGGTCCCATGCAGTGTTGGAGTTGTGGGAAGTTAGGTCATATTAGCCGGTACTGCCCCTCTAAGCCAAGTAGACAGGGATCGGGAAACTAGAGTCAGTCGGGGGTGAGGGGTGCCCATCGACTGAGCGAATTGAAGCCCTGCAAGGTTATGGAAATGAGGAGAAGGTCAAGTCAGGGGGAGCTTTGTGAGCAAATATATGTGTCTCTAATACCGAGATTCCTTTTTTAGTACATACTGGCGCTGGTACTACCATCATTAGTGCTCAGCAATGGGAGCGTTTATGCTCTGCAGGTAATTTGGCTCCACTTACTGAGACGGGAGCCAGTTTTGCCGGTGTTGATGGTAGGCCACTCCAAGTAAAAGGTAAATGTAACTTAACCTTCCAATTTGACACCCTGAAGATTCCAGTGCAAGTCCTAGTTGCCAGTATCACTGCCCCTGGTTTACTTGGAATTGACTTTTTAAGAGAACATGAATGTCTTATACAATTGGGAGGTGAACCCCTATTGTTTGTTGGTAGGACCCGCTTAGCTGTTCCCCTTTGTGAGACTCCGCTGGATCAGCCAATTAGGGTAGCACTGGTTGACACAGTCTTTGTCCCTGCAGAGAGCGAGATTATGGTATCAGGGGTGTTAGAATTGAAATATGGAGTGCCCCTGGGGAAGCTTAAAGGGCCTCTTCTACTGGAAACTAAACCCGGAGTGCCTGAAAGCCGCCATGTTATGGTTGGGCGTGCTTTAGTTGATACTTCTAGAAGGACTGTCCCTCTTAGACTATTTAATGGTACTTCGAATCCTGTAACATTGTACAAAGGTACCCATGTAGGTATAGTTTTCCCCATTGCCAACGTCGTGGAGGTAGAGGAGGTAGAAAACAATTATACCAGTGGGTTACCGGCCGAGATGGAAGATTTGCTCCATCGAAGTGGGGAGGGTTTACCCGATTGTGAACGAGTTCTTTTGAGACAGTTTTTGCAGGATAACCGTAGTGTATTCTCTTGCGAAGGAGACCCCTTGGGGAGGACTGGGTTGGTTAAGCATGGCATTGATACGGGTGATGCAACCCCAATCCGACAGCTCCCTAGGAGACTGCCCTTTCATAAACGGGTAGAAGCACAGGCCGAAGTTAATGAGATGTTGACGCAAGGCGTCATTTCTCCTTCTAAGAGTGCGTGGTCCTCCCCAGTGGTACTAGTGAAAAAGAAAGATGGCTCTTTGCGGTTTTGTATAGACTATCGTAGGTTAAATGACGTTACTAATAAAGACGCCTTTCCATTGCCTAGGATAGATGATAGCTTAGATGCATTGTCAGGGGCTAAGTGGTTTTCTACCATTGATCTTAAAAGTGGGTACTGGCAAGTCGAAATGGACCGTAGAGACAGGGAGAAGACCGCCTTCTCCATGGGTAGTGGTCTTTATGAGTTCAATGTGTTACCTTTCGGATTGTGCAACGCCCCCGCCACTTTTCAGAGATTAATGGAGCAGGTACTACGTGGGTTGCATTGGCAAATATGTCTTATATATATCGATGATATCATAATATATGCCCCCACCATAGAGGAGCATTTAGTACGCCTAGGAGAAGTTTTTGACCGACTAAGAGGGGCAGGTTTGAAGCTTAAGCCTTCCAAGTGTGAGTTGCTCAAAAAGGAAGTCAAGTATTTAGGTCATATTGTCTCTGATCACGGGGTAGGTACCGATCCCAGTAAGATTGAAGCAATCACGGATTGGCCCCCTCCCACAACTCTGAAGCAACTAAGAGGATTTCTGGGACTGTGTTCCTATTACAGGAAATTTATTAGGAACTTTGCAGAAATTGCCAGTCCCCTGCATGCACTAACAAAGAAAGGCCAAAGGTTTCTGTGGTCTGAGGAGTGTGAAGAACGATTTCAGACTCTGAAATCTAAACTGACGACAGCTCCCGCATTAGCCTACCCAACTTTTAGTCAGATGTTTATTCTTGATACTGATGCTAGCAATACGGCAATAGGGGCTGTGTTGTCTCAGACCATTAGGGGTGAAGAACATCCTGTGGCATATGCCAGTCGTACGCTTAGCAGTAGTGAAAAGAAGTATTCCGTAACACGTAGAGAGCTTCTTGCTGTTGTAACGTTTATTAAGAATTTCCGCCCCTACCTGTATGGCAGGAAATTTCTGTTACGCACGGATCATGGCTCCCTCCGTTGGTTGTATAACTTTAAATCCCCCGAGGGTCAGGTAGCTAGGTGGCTGGAAGTGCTGGGCACATATGATTTTCAGATAGAAAACTAGGCCTGGCAGAGTGCATGCCAATGCAGACGCTTTGTCGAGAAGTGATCCCCCCATGGTGCATTCGAGAGCATTGCCTGCCGACCCTCCAATAGAGCCCCCAGGGTTATGTAACATAGTTACGGCGGACTCTAATTGGGTTGAGAGCTGTACCAAGGAGCAGCTCAGGGAGTACCAACTAAAGGATGGTAATATTGGGCCAGTGTTGAATTGGAAGGAGAGTGGTTCTCGCCCTCCCTGGGAGCAGATTAGTGGATTAGATAGGGCAACAAAAGCTTATTGGGGCCAATGGGACCTGTTAAGCATTAAGGATGGGGTATTGTATAGACGTTGGGTGTCAAATACCGGTGCCCATGATAGGGATGTAATAGTGATGCCTCAGGTTCTGAGAGAAGATGTATTGTACGAGTTACATAATTCTCCCACCGGGGGTCACTTAGGCCAAAAGAAGACAAGGGGTAAAGTCCTAGCCAGATGCTACTGGTTTGGTATGAAAAGAGATGTTGAAAATTGGTGTCGAAAATGTGAGCTCTGTGCCCGTCGTAAGCCTCCCAACCCCCAATCGAGGGCGCAGATGAAAGTTGTTAAGATAGGCGAGCCTCTCCAAAGGGTGGCCATACATGTATTTGGCCCCCTTCCAGAGACATATAATGGCAATAAATATATAGTTGTAATTGCAGATTATTTTACCCGTTGGACAGATGCTTACCCGGTCCCCAATCAGGAGGCCGCAACTGTAGCGTCGGTAGTAGCTGAACAGTTTGTGGCACGCCTTGGTGTACCACAAATTATTCATACCGACCAGGGGTCAAATTTTGAGTCTAATTTGTTTAAGGAACTTTGTAAGTTACTAGGGATAGAAAAGACAAGAACTACTGCATATAGACCACAGTCAGACGGTTTAGTAGAACGGTTCAACCGTACATTAGAGCAAATGCTTTCTGTGTATGTAAATGAAAATCAGAAAGATTGGGATGTACATGTTCCTTTGGTTTTAATGGCCTTTCGTTCAAGCCCGCAGGAAACGACGGGGTATTCTCCGAATCTACTAATGTTGGGACGAGAGACTACACTTCCACTGGAACTGATGATCGGCCAGCCAGTCTCAACAGTGGTCGCCTCTACAACTTCGGAATATGTTATGACCTTCGCCCAGAGGTGTGAAAAGGCTTTCCGCATTGCACGCGACCACAATACACTGGGCCCAAAACGACAAAAACGGTATTATGATGCACGCATCGCCAAGGTGGCATCTTCGTATTTGGTCCAAGACAAAGTATGGGTAGCAGTACACGCAAAAAAGAAAGGCCGATCTCCCAAACTACAGTTGAGATGGAATGGACCGTTTGTCATCACACACAAACTCTCAGACTGTGTGTATCGTATTAGACACATCGATTCTACAAAACTGAAAGTAGTTCATGTGGACCGGTTAAAGAAATATGTGACTCCCGATGAACTTAATCAAATGACGGTTACACCTGAGCGCACTACGGTAGAGCCTGCAACAGAAATTGCCCCCGACGAGCATACAACTGATATGGGCCATGAGGAAGTTCTTGAAGAGGAGTTGGAGGATGTCGTTGAGACTGAGGGGGAGCAGCCCCCAGAATTGTTAAAGCGGAAGCGTCGCCCACCAGTGTGGATGCAAGATTACGAACGATATTAGCTTGACTGATCACCTCGCTTCTATTTGAATAATTTGTAGGAAGGTACTGTGATTGAAACTGAAACGTTATTTTTGAGAAAGAAATACCTCTTTGGAGGTCGAAAAGTGATTCAGTGATCGTAATGGAAAGGATTTTTTTTTTGGAGATGAACGGAAATTCTGTCTTGGAGAATACCAGTTGTGGTGGTGATAGATTGTAGATGTAACGAACTCTAGAATTGTAAGTTCGGGGCCTCAGGTCGCCTAGGAGGCCGGGGGTCCCCTACACATGTATATATAGAGAAGGAGCGAATATGTTTGGTGAAGTATAGGATTTGTGTAAGTAGGTCTACCACGTCATTTGTATTGTATTACTGGGTAGTGTGTTTGGACATCGAGGGCGAGTCCTTTCGAGAGAGATGGGGGTGGTGTTACGCCCTGGGTTGTTCGGGATGCGTGTACCCCGTATTTCGAACACGCCCAGGGCTACTAAGAATATGTTTCCCCGTTTGTTTGAATAATTTACCCCGCAATATGTTCCTATTCATTCACCATTTCATTTACTTTTTTTTTATTATGCAGGTCTCTTTCGCTCTCCCCGTCGTCTGCCATCACCAGCATTCCAGGCATTCGCTCTTTTATAATACGAGTTGTTCTGTTTAGCGTGTATCTATTTTACAATCACTTGCTCTCTTTACCTTATTTAATTAAGACGGTGTTTTTCTTATGTATTTTGTTTTGTGGACACTTAATTTATTTCGTTGAAGTTCGGGCAGAGAACTGGAGACCAGCAGTGAGCAGCACGGCAATAACAGTACAGTATTATTTTAAAGGCAAGGTTGATTTATTTTAGAGAGCGGGTCCGGGAGTGAAGGCTGACTACGGGCGCCATTCCTTTTGTATTATACAACTAATAATTTCCCGTCCTGGTTGGCTTCTTTGCATGTTATAGACTCCGGAGGTAGGGTCAATTTAGGGCTCTCCCCGGAGGTATTGCAGAAGTTAATCGGGGCGGGACCACATTAGGCAGTATTTGTATTTGTCTGCCGTTGGCGCCCCGTGTCGGGTATTCACTCTCGTGATTCGGCCGGGGTACAGGGGCGTTACACTATTCAATTTTGCCCACCCCCAAGTTTGATAGCCTACCGTTTACCTGTAATCTTTTGATCTCTCACTTTTGACATACTGTAAGCCTAGCCTAGGTCTAGCCTAGATCCGTTAGAAACATCCATCCTTACTGTTTCCAACTTGCCTTATTTGTCTATTAAGGCCCACACTCCACAGTATATAATTTATTTAGGATAAAGTTGGAAGCTACTCTCATGACTGAGACAATAATTAAATCCAAATTTAAAAGACTGACGGAGGATATACAGGCTATATATATATATATATTGCTATATATTCTAAGCTCTTACTTTTCATGGTAAGAGAATCTTATACTAGCCGTAGCTCACGGTTAAAGTCTAACGTTACATTACGAAGGATAACACATTGGTAATGAAACACTTGACACCGTGAATGTAACGCGGACACTGTCCGGTATCATGTGACGTGGTTTAGACGTAGCCTAGCCTAGGCCGGCCTACGCGTGTGAAATGTATTAGATCGCAAACATGTTGCTTCTTTTTATTTTCCCTAAAAAGCTAACGTTATTTGTTGTACCTACATTTTTTTTACAACTAACGTTAGCGCTACCACGTCAACCAATAGACCTTTAGTACTATATAACGCCAATAATGATTAACGCTGTCGGTGCAAACGAGTAGAAATTTATACTGGTCACATATGCAACGGTCTCAAATAACACAGAAATAAAAAAATTGATAAATTAAATTGATGAGCTTGAAACATACTACTATTATTTTGTTCGTCTAGCCGTTGTCTAACTTGAACACTTTAAAAGGAAGTTTACCGGCAACAGATGACCGAATGTCTACATATGTTTGAGTATAGGGGCCTAGGCCTTACTTGTTCTTTTGTGCGTTCAACAAGCTCATTGTTTGGATCTAATTTCTGGTTTATCATTTAAATGATTCATGTAATTTCAACTCTGCTGACGTTTCTATTTTGTTTTACTTCTTTAGGCTCCAATTTCAAGAAGAACAAACGACGTAACCTAAGTAATGCTTATAGTATTAGTAGGCTACGCTAAAAGTAAAACAGTCATTTCAAATTTTACAGAAAAGACAAAATCTCTCAAGCATGCCTAGGCCTTTAATTGTTGATTTTAAATAGGCCTATAATTACCGTAAGTCGATATAATAACTGCAGCAAACCATACGCGGTGTAAGTCCATTAGCCGTCATACGGTATAATAATAAACATGTATGTATACGTGTAACTAGTAACGAACTGAATCTCCACACAGAGTGTACGTAATTTTAACGTCACCCGTCCTGCGGGTATCTGTACGTATGTCTACGTGCGCAGATGATCAACGTTCACTGTAAGGCTTTGTTTACATTTGAGAACAGGTGGTTTGTTGTTTGAGTGTACTCGTGAAAGGAAGTTTCCAAATATTTTAAATTGTGCAGGCTTTGGCTATTCTTCTTCAAACGTTCCTTCTACTGTACCCAAATTACATGGAACTTCTGTAAATCATGAAATTAGCCAATATCAGTTGAAAAAAAAACATAAATTTCCTTTTTCATCCAAAAATAAAAAAGGAAATGGCACTTTCGTAAATATGCATATTCAAATTATGTATCAACTGGTTGTGCATAATAGAGGGCGCACTTCCTAAACAAATGTTACAGGAGAGGAGGGTGTTTAGTGAAGACTAGTGACAACAAGTATAACTGATAAATAAACAAAATACATTTTAATGATCTAATAACTTGAAGTAGCGATATTTCTATGGCTGTGTTGAATTATAAGTGACTTACGTTGTGACTTGATGCAATTTCAAGAAGCAATATCGTAGACATCTGGAGTTGTTTACTATCAGTTCTCCTTAGATACACAATACTCGAACACAGAAGTCGTAAACTGTTTTGACCCTTAGTCTGGAAATGAAAATAGAAGCGTCTTCAAATTAACATAGAACGAACTTTAAGTTATAATGTATTAATATTGCTCCCTCGAGTATCACCATTTCACATAATATGAACCGTAGGTGAAATCTGTGTGGGGAACTGATAATTCCCCAACCCGCTCATATATTGTATGCTTGAGGGAAATTAACGGTTTGACATTTGGCTTTTCATAACACCATAAAGACTCTGCTGTCTGTTAGGAATTTGATTTCAAACAAGGGGATGGCAAATATTTTGTAATATTCGTTCTGGGTAGGGGTCTAAGGGTAGGGAGAAACCCTCCCCGTGAGAAAACTTTCGTTCAGGGGTATACATTAAAAATGGTGCTCACATCAGTCACGGAACTATTTTTAATTAATGCTTGCATGTATGACTCTTATTGACACCATATAGGCTCTACGCTTCGTTATGTTTTTAGAGCTGTAGGGATAGAGGGAAGGGGGCTATGAATCATGGTACCATTCGTTTTGTGAGAATACGACTTTGCTCTTCGCTGTTATACACACCTTTGGAGAACGAGATCATTGTTTCCATTCTCCTTGTGGCTTAAGCCCATGTATATCAACCATATAACAATACAAAAATAGGAATTCATAATAGTTCATGTTGGTAGATATACACCGGTGCATAGTATGTATATTGTAATGCCGGTGGAGAAGTTCTGCTTTTAGTACAGAAGAAAATAACATTTATTTTTTTAACAGGAGTATTGAAATTTCAATTAACTTGTTCAGCGAAATATCGTGTAGCAAGTCAACAAAAACAGGCAACCCTACAAAATCTTGTTTTTATACAATGAGACTTCCCCTCACCAAACTATTCTTAGTTTCCAGACAGTTTTTTATTTGGAAGCAACCCCGTGTAAATAATCATAGATTCCGTCCGTCTGGAATGCAAACTGTCTAGATGGGTTGTTGGGCCTTGTGTGTTAGGGACATACATAAATCCTGCAAACACGTGCTCTAACATAAAATTATATGATTTTTGTCTTTATATACTTTTCCTGTCATTTATGTTGAGTTTCTTTCTTACTTGTGTTGAATTACTTCAAATAAGGTGGTAGGGTGGCTAAGGTTCAACTTAAGCTTCAGAACAACATTGTTGATAAGTGAAATCAAGATTTAAAGTTGTAGATTGGCTCAGCCCATCACAGACTTATTTCAGTAGGCTCATGTACAGTAATGATGCCATGCATTCAACTGCACATTGCAAAGCAGGCCATGTGATCACAGGTAGCATGCTTGGTAAGAAGCAGAAAAGTAATTGGCAGGGCCATCCCATTATAACTAGAGGATCATGAAATATAGCA
Source organism: Apostichopus parvimensis (assembly GCA_000934455.1). Taxonomy (NCBI): domain Eukaryota; kingdom Metazoa; phylum Echinodermata; class Holothuroidea; order Aspidochirotida; family Stichopodidae; genus Apostichopus; species Apostichopus parvimensis. Next base: position 129,286 of record KN882469.1, on the reverse strand, counting down.
ATGGGTTTATGGTCAGTTAATAGCTACTAGCGGAAATTAGAATGGAGCAGGCAGCTATGACCATGTATGATAGTCCATTATGATAAAGATTGTTGCTATGGTGATATAAATGTATAGGGAGTTAAGGTTGTATGCTTAGCCCAGAGATGATTCAGCTATCCGTTTACATGAAAGTATTGGAAATACATTGTCACGATATTGTTTCAGTTAGTGGATTGCCATGGTAACTGAACCAGGTTAAAGGAGCGTACTGACACTTTATCCTTATTATTCCAGTTATTTAGTCATGCTCATGTACTATGGCATGTTTAGGGTTATGATTTTAATATTGCTTAGGAATGCTGTTACGGTAGCTAGACCATCGCCAAGGTAGAACATTAAGTCAGTTAAGTTTAATGTTCTTAGTAGAAAATGTTATGAAGGGTCACTTACACTAGCTTGAGGGATTTCATCCTCATGGTGAGGTGTCATCTAGGACATTATTTTAGAATATTCCTTTACTCTTCGGGTCCCTTACTGAATTATATGTTCTAAGCCTGCATTTTTGTATATTTGTTTCCCTTACTGAATAATATGTTCTTAGCCTGCATTTTTGTAAATTTGTTTAAACTTTAAAGGTGTAGCACTGCACTGTAAGAGTAACGTTCAATCCTATATGGTAACACGCGAACGAGTATAGATTTAACCATTGTGATGCAACTCCAATGGAGCTGTCAAGGACATGCATGGATTGTGCATATTCCGCAGCAGTTACTGTCTTCAGAGAGGTGCAAGTTATGAATGTGGATCAAGTGGTCAGGCCGGTAACGACCATGTGTTAACAAGAATACCTATGCAGATGTTACGCCTGAATGTGGTTGTAGTATGATCCTGTCTCAGGAGTATTCCCAAATTTACCACAATAGTTTACAGTCTAGCTGCAATAGGATCGTTCGTTGAAGCAATGTTATTCATACTTATAAGTTCATGTTTGTTAACAGTAAGAGATAAATGGACTGTGGTAATAGAGATGCATGAATCCTGCAAACAGATGCTCTCACAAACAATATCTGATTGTTGTCTTTATTTACTTTTCCTGTCAGGTTCTGTAAATTGCAGCATTTGGCGACCCTGCCAGAACCTGTGGTCGGGAATTTGACGATGCTCAAAAAGCTGAATACATCAATTAGCAAAAGGAAGGAAACTGTAACTGACGAGCCCCAACCGATACCCGAGTCCTCCTCACCCGCATCCAGTGTGCGTATCCAGGACCTCGCTGAGGCGCTTATAAGCAAACACTTTAAGATCCATGGTCCAATCGGGGAGCCAGGGCAAGACATAATTGGAACAGGGATTAAAGAAAAGGCAGTAATGCCTTTTATGGATTTCCACTCAGAGCACACGAGAAAGGCCGTACAGATATCACTCTATCCCAGGTGTGGATGTTAAGTAGGGCCCACTATAAGGAACGTGGTGCCATAGAGCTATACCAAGAGCTAATGGCAGAAAGTCCTGTTTGAATACAAACCAACTCTACATTATTACGCCCAACTCGTCCGTGGCACATTCCTGCAAGCGTATATTACTGGTTTCGAGGAGTCTGTAAGTGTTCATATGCATGCATACTTGGAGACTACTAGTAATAACACCAATGCTTTGTTTACATTCATTATAATAATGGACCGTTGGATTAAAAACGGACTTGCGAGTGCCGTGCGAGTTTAAATGCATGCGTTCAAACTGCTTCTAGGCATTGGTCTACATTACTTCTTTTTTCAACTTTTTTTTTCTAGGGATTAGTGACCTATACTTACATGGCCTAGCATAATTGAAGAATATAGTAGCTTATTCCTATAACACCCTTTTCGACTGTATTAGAGACAAGACTGACCACAAAGTTGCTCTGAGGTACCTATTAGCTAATTTCATTTGCCAGCCTATAGATAGGTTCCCATTCGTTATAGGAATGTACAGGAGAATGTACAGTAGATCGCAAGTGTATCTAGTTTATATGCGTACTTGTCATCCTTGTTGTAGTACTGTACTTAAATAAATGAATTTAAAGCATGGGGAAAATATGTTTTCCTGTGTTTTCAACTGAAGTACTAGCTCCAAAAGTCACATATGTGCGAAATATAAATAAATCTTCCCATTGCTTTATGTACAAACAAATTCATTCATATTTTAACCCACATTATTGTCTTTAATTAGAATAAACAAAATTTCGCGGAATCAGAATAGCATCAGTTCGTTTGATTGCAAAAACGTTAGGATTGCATGTTCACTTTTGTATGTTTGTATTGGTTTTTTATTGACAATTGTGAACTTTCTTCCATAGTTTAGCATAGGAGAAGTATATTACTATGACGGTAGCAGATTGCAAAAAAGAAAAGAAAAAAAAGAAAGAATATAATTCATCATTGCATACACATTACTATTTTTCCATTCCTTGCCAAATCAAGAGAAATGAAACAGTTATAACTGCAGTTGCAAAGTCATTTTCTAGCCAGTATTTCTGCGATAGTAGCCTATGGTTACAGACCCGTCAACTCTCCCGGTTTTACCTGCCATGGCCTCCCGGTTTCATATTCTATTCTCCCGGTTTTGTAATGTTTCATCACTTGCGACATATCTGGAAATATCCAACAGTTAGTCCTATGCTTATTCGCGTAATAAGTGTAATAAATATAGATTGATTGTTTACAAAGACGTTACGACTGACACAGTGCTGTGCGGGACTCTCAACCAATAGCAGGCTGCTTTGTATGTTCTCAGACTTCGCGCAAGGTTGTTATTTTACGTTGAGCTTGGTCGAGTCCTGAATACAGTAGTGTTTGCATGTAGGCTATTTGTATACGACCGATCAAGGAAAGTATCATCATAACTGCCAACGTTTCGTGAGGGAATTGTTTTTGTGGATTTCTAACTTGGATTATGGAAGAATAACTTAACTTGATATGATGGATTACTCTTGAGTTGTGTGCCGGCCCAATAACAGTAGTCAGTACTAAGTCTGGCTACGCATGACGTCCCAGTTTTAGGCTTGCTGTAGAGAGACTGAGAGCCAAATTGTTATCAACCTGATCTAGAGTAGACCGAGGTAGATCTTGGATGGTAAGAAAGTGACCGCCCAGGATAATGGCAGAGAATCAGAAACGACCAATCAAACTACTTGACACTGATGAGGAAGATGATCAAGTTCCCATTCAGCCCAGTACTAGCAGCAGTGGTGGTGGCAATTTGAATAGCAACGTCAGGAACAAAGCTACATCATCAGCAAGCTCAGCTAAGTATAAAGCTTCATATAAAATCTCTTCGGCTAGTTCATACCCTATACGGGCTGTATCGAATGACCCGCACCAGTTCCATTGTATTCCTTGTGGTAGAAATGTGTCATGTGGTCACCAAGGACTAGTTGATGTGAAAATTCATTGTGGCAGAGCCAGTCATAAAACAAATGTGGATTCTTGGAAGAAACAGAAAACTCTTCTTTTTTTTTCAAGTGTGAAGGATATGTCACATGACAAGAACTTGTTGAAGGCTGAAGAACTAGTGACTAATTTTCTTCTTCAACATAACTTACCTATAGCAACTGCAGACCATCTTGGCCCATTGTTTAAAGAGGCGTTCCCAGACAGCAAACTTGTAAAATCTTATGCTTGCGCCAAGACCAAAACAACCGCAATCCTCAATGAGGTGCTTGCGCCAGAATGCCTTGAGTAGCCTACATTGTTCCGCAATGCAAAGTGAATACATATAGTGTTGGGACAGATAGATCTAAAGACACTGGAGTTAGGAAAATGAATCCTGATAGTATAAGAATTTTCGATGTGAATCGATCCAAGACTGTCACTAACCACTTTTTTTGACATGTGTTTAACGGAAAGAGAGCACATTGTTATAGCTAGCACCATCTTCAGTGTAATTGAGAACCGCTTTGCCCAAGATATGATACCGTGGAATAACTGCGTCGCTCTTAGCGTTGACAATACTAATGGCATGATTGACAAGAATAATTATATTGCTTCTCGCTTCACGAACAAAATCCACAAATATGTTTTGGTGGGTGCCCATGTCATCTTGCCCACATCGCTGCTAGTCATGCCAACGACTATTTCAGTGATACTTTGGGGCTAAATGTAGAAAACGTTTGCATAGACTGTTACTAGTGGTTTGATAAAAGCTCAAAACGCAAAGGAAAGCTCTTTAAGTACTTCGAGTTTTGTAACAAGGAGTATCTATCCATTTTGAAACACCTGTCAGTGAGATGGCCATTCCTGGACGTTGTGTGTCAAGAATTCTGAAGAAGTATCCAAGCCTAAAGTCATATTTCTTAAGTGAACATTTTGCTGATGCAAGATTCCAGAGACTGGATGACTGGTTTTCAAACCCCATGTTAGAACCTGCTCTGATGTTCCATGCAGCAGCTATGCCCCTGTTTACAAGTTTCAATCTGCTGCTACAGAGGGATGAACCCACAACCCACATCCTCAAAAATTAAATGGAGGGTCTGGGCGCAAATTGGTGAACCGTATTGTCCAGCCACAAATTATGAAACATGTGCAATCGGTCACTGAACTAGACCTGGATGATGGAACAATCTTCAGAAACACAAAGGGCATATTCCTAGGTGGCACAACCAAGTTCACTTTAACCAGACTACTTAATCAGGGGGATATATAAGTAACATTGAATATACAAAGTTCACAGATGCAGCTCAGAATTTCTTCAAATACTCTTTCAAGTATATTCAGTCAAATTTCCCACTAGATAACCAAGTTATTAATAACGCAGTTTGGGCAGATGTAGAACGCCGCACGGATATCAACTGGGGCCACATTGAGTTGATTGCCAAATTTTGTTACTAAATTGAGGGCTACTAAAACTTATCCCATGGCTTCTGTTTTGCAACAAATGACAAGAGGATGGGGGATGCCTTGTCCTCCATTGCTCTGGGTAACCTCTGCATTAAGGGTCAAGCGTAGCAGTGCTGGAAATTTCACTATTAACATAGCATACTTAACAATGATTCCCCACTCCAAAAAATCTCCCACTTTCTCTTCAATCCCTACCCTACCCCTTCTACAAACCTGGTTTGCAAACCCAATTCAAGATTAAATTGAACGTTTCCTCTCTTTTAGATTGCCTTATTATGTTATTGACAACATTCAATTGATGTAGAGGTTAACATAGACCCCAATTGTCCATATTTGCAATGGGCCACAGAGATTTATTGTGGGCTATCAAATGTTCCCCTAGCTGGCTACCATTTGGAAGCTACAGGTAGATTTTTTTGGTGGTCCTGATTTATCCCCCTCTTATTCCCCCCTACTTGATTGGCCAAACTGCATGCTATATCTCTGCCCTGACTTTCTTCTTTTAGGTGTAACCGATTTAATTTCATGGTAGTATTCTTGGATAAACTTCTCTAATATAACTTTGCCTATATGTAATAATGTTAACCCATTCCCAAATATCTTTTTCACATTTTTCCTTTAATCTATATCCTTACCCCCTTCTCCATCCCCTAGTATGCATGAACCAATGTAAAATAAAATTGAGAAGTGCTTCCTTTATTGGTTGTCTAAGTTTGATAACTGCATACTCAATGTATAGAGGTTAACATAGACCCCATAGTACACTGTTTCCAAAGGGGGAGCGGGGGAAGGGGGGGGGGGTGATCATTGGAGGTTGTGAAATGTACCCCAGCTGAGGGTAGAATTCTTGGTGGTCCAGATAATGTTTTCCCTGTGGATGCTCTGCCTCTACCCCCACCTGTTTGTTTTAGCCACTTGGCATATTCCTGCCCTGCTGTTTTTCTGCCTTAGGGATTGATACATATCAGCGGTAGTATTACAATCAACCTCTGTTATACCTTTACCTATATGTAATATTGTTACACACTACAAAATACCATTGTCACATTTTTTCTTCAATATCCACCCTTACCACTCCTCCAGCCCAGGAAAATTGTGAACCAATGTAAAATCAAATTGAGCAGTGTATTATGTATTTAAAGTCTAATTTTGATACTGCAATATGTAGCAGTTAACCGTTTATCCATATTTGCAATTGGGGGATCATAGGGGTTATGACATGTACTCCCATCTGGCTTCCACCTGGAACCTAAGGGTAGACTTCTTTGTGGCCCTGGCAGTGAACCAATACAGAACATATTGGGTAGCCTCCCTTATCGATTGCACAATGTTTTGTACTTTCACACCAGATATACACCTTGATATCATTGGTGCCATATATATTTACACTAAATGTATGGTAATAAACAAACACCCCGAAAATAGGATATGAAATGCGCTCTGGACTTATGTTAACCGAAATGGATATACCTTTCCCTTACGGGCTATAGGATAGCCCCTAAATATGTTTGCCATCATACAACATAATACGAGGTACAACCTACACTCTAAAAACCCAAGTGCTAAAAACAGCACATATAGGGCTATTTTACAGCACTTTCCAAGAGCCCTGAGAGGGACTGTACCCTAAGTGCTATAAACAGCACTCTCAAAGGTGCTAACTATACCAGCACCTGAAAAGTGCTACAACAGTCCTGCACTTTAAGTGCACTGGAAAGAGCAAATATATCACATGTAAGTGCAAGCCCTGAGGTCAGTAATAGGGTGTACCGAGCACCACTAACTGTAGACTCAGAATCTGTATCACTTGCAAACTATGGAATGCAAAGGGTAGGTCAAAACACAGCATCTCCTGACTGAAATAAAAGAGAACACATTTTTTCTTTTCTTTCTTTCTTTTATTGCTTCCTGTACTGAGAAATAAAAATTCATGAGTTAGACTTGTACCATATAGTGTAGACAGATTAGCTTAAGTATCTCAGCTAAGCCCTTTTGTTATTATAAAAATTTAAGGCTGTTGACCAGAAGTGCTAGAGTACATCCATGCATAGTATTCTAGCCTAACGTTATGTTTACATTTAGCCATGGATATTACAATGTTCAAACATGATATTAATTTACTGTATTAGTACTGAGTGATATTGGTAGGAGATGGGACTATGCACTCCTAAAATCCAGTAAAATCTAGATTTCAACTGGATAAGATCTCAGATTGGACAAAAATTAAATTAAAAAAAAAACACATTTTTTACCACCCAATGAGGCTTTTGTTCCCATGGTCCCTTATTTTGGACAACATCTTCAAACCTATTCACTCCACTCTTTTCATGAAGTAAAATGAAAAAAAAACACCAACTTGATCCCCAAATGGGGCAAAAATAAACTGAAACATAACACTGAATAACATCTAACAGTCGGAATGAATGTTTAAAAACATGATAAAAGGCAAAAGTAACAGTGACAACACCCAATCAAGACTAAGTTAGGTAAACCTACGCTCCCAAAGGGTGAGCAAGTACTTGACATATTGTGAGTAATTAATTATTAATGAGTAATTCGTGTGAGTGGCTGAGATCTGGTGCAAGCAGTATCCCTACCATGTGTATAAGCCCAAACTTAAATCATCAACTGTACAACCTGAATAACTGGTCAAAACTTGATTTATCCATCACAACCAGGTTCATCTGGAGATGATTTTAGAGATAAATGTGGGTCTAAGTTATATCAGCCTAATGCTATATATCAGAGCGCATGTGGCATCCACATACATGAAAATACCTATTAAATCAGTGGTAACATCACTAATACGTTGACAGAGCAATTATTTCAAGGGAATTCTCAACGTCATCAGCGAAGCTAGGTTATTGAAACATGAATGATCACTCAAATGTCATAAAAGGTCGCCATATCAGCTTTCAAATATTACTTACTCTAGAGAATATTCACAGATTTCAATTCAGAAACTTACGTCTGCCGGTGGAACGTTCGTCAGTTGTCACGTCTAGCGATGCGATATGCAACTATTTGGTTATAACCAATAGCGTTGTTGCATGTTACTGACGTCACCGCCTTCAGCCAATCAAAAGTTAATACGAAACTTTCAGCACAATAAGTGCAGTGCATCACAACTACGGCGATAGCACTGTGGTATGGTGCAAGTTATTTAACACTTGAAGGTTTAGATACTAGCTCTTAAAGTGCTAATTGATGACTAGCACAGCGTTGGAGCTACTAAGTTAGCACTTCTGTGTTTATAGTGTATACTCCACTCTGAGGGGCGTCAACATAAACCCCAATCCAGTGCTAAATACATATA
>KN882469.1:42318-99957 GCA_000934455.1 Apostichopus parvimensis | reverse complement strand
GAAAGTTTTAATTAGTAAATTAGTTTTTGAAGTCGATACAAATAATGTGCATGTATTTTATTATCTTGTTTCCGGTAAAATACAGACAAAACTATATACATTATCATAAATAGTGTATAACACAGAACTATATTTTAATTCCTTTTGTTTTGGGCTGTTTTTATTCATCCGTTTGAGTAATTTGGAGCAATGTCACCTTTGGCAAAATGCAAATTCTTATTAGGGATTGGAAAGAGCACCCTTACTAATCATACTTTCAACACGGTGTCCAGTTTGGCTACACTTTTCAATATCAAAACAGATAATTTGTTTCAAATGTTCTTTTTTCGAATATGTGTTCCTATGACTGGTTCAACTTCAAGTTTAAAATTACTTCGGATATACAAAATGTATATAGAAGTGAATTATACAGATTTCTATTTCAAATGTCTTTATCCTCACGAAGTCACATAATTATGAAAACCGGTGTAACACAGACGTCAGAAACATCGGGGTCATTCAATGTCAGTATTATCGCAATTTATATTATCTCCTTGCGTATGACAAAACGTGTCTCCACATATGTTGCAGTTACCTGATTTTAAGATCGTTAAATGCTCCGTACCTTTCACATGTCTGTCCGTTAGAAGATCCCTAATCACAGCATTCGAATGTAGGTATTTTATTATATAGCGATCATACCAATATTTGGCTTAATGTTAAATGAACGCTTCCAGGAAGAGTTTGGTAACTAAAACCTAAATAAGCAATTTTTGTATCATATTGTTCACTGATGTTGTATATTTGAGGAATCCATTAAGTCCCACACATATTATCAATGGGAATATTTGCAAAGAAAACAGCCTTATAGTGAAAAAGTCATATATATGTTGCAATATATTTGCCAGGAATCAGCCGAAAGTCTGAATATGAGCTTTGTATCTATAAAAACAAATTGCAATGAAAATTGGGAAGATCACAGTGGCATCAAATTCGGTTTAAGGATGGTACCGTACCATACTCTCCAGTAGATCGTTACTTCAGTTTAAGTTACAAAATGATCGAAGACTTTTGTCTTATTTAGAGAAATAGAGTCTGTTGTAGTATTATATAAATGGAATGACCCGTTTACACGGACCGGAAGCAATTCCGACTTCGGCAAGCATTCAAATTATAGTACCGATATAACAGGGTTGTAATACAGCCAGTTGCACATGCTGGTGATGTCAATAGGGTACCGACATAGAAAATGTAGATATGCAAAAAGGGATTTATATTTTTCGAAATCCCCGGTCATTCACCAACCATTGAGTAAGTATACGTGTTATGGTGATAGAGCGTATCCGTACTTTTACAGGAAATAAGCGTCAAACGGATAGTGAAATTATTTAATTCGTCATAACGGGTTTCTGTATTTTTTTCTAAAGTTTTTATTGTTCCTATTTTAATTTTGCACATTGTGACACTTTCAGCCATTACCTAGATATTTTTAAAATATTTTAATGTTTATATTAATATGTTTTGCCTGTATATATATATATATATATATATTTGTATATCTTTATAAATTTCTTCCATATTTTTATTCATACATAGTTTTATATATCTTCAAATATTTGCATACATTTCTTACGCACATTCATTATGGAACAGGAAAGAAACGCTCTGAATTTCGATGTGGAATATTTTATACAATGACTAAATAAATACATTTAAACAAAATGTGTTAACTACTTATTTGGAACCCACTGCCATAGTCACTTCGTCTTTTACCCTAAATTTATTGTTTTAAATCCCAGCTTAAAATTATTATTCTAATCATATAGTTTAATGACTGATCTGTTCTTATTTTGTTATTGTTTATATTAGTTTTAGTAATTTCTTGATTGATGTTTGATTGATTTAGTGATTGTTTGATTAATTGTTTGATTGCTGTTTTTGTCTAAATTTGCTTGGACTACTTTATAACATTTAAAACTGTGTTTGTTTTTTATAGTTGTACTTCAGATTGACTATTGTCCATGTAAAGTGCTTTGAGATATTAATTTATGTAACGCATTATATAACTACAACTATTGGTGTAATTACTATTTATGGAAATACCATTGCATCCCACGGTTACTGTATAAACAAAACAAAATTCATCAGCATTAACCAACATAAGCTAGAAAGCTAATTCCTTGTTGATCAAATCGCATGCTGATTTTTGTATGGACTAATTTTTATCAAATTGGTAGTAGTGATATTATGTTTATACCACCATTAACAAACATGTATAAGAACTATTCGAAAACAGAAATGGACGGGTAGCGACTGATTACTTGATATTATAAACAGTTTATGACCTGATGGCTATGAAGGAAACAATTTATCAATGTATTCCGCGGTATGTATGAAAAAAGACGCCAAATATATCAATTGATTTGCGCAATATTTCTTGTTCTTGCGAAATGTATAATATAAAAACAACTGTTAAACACCAGAACCCTGGAATACTCTACAGTTAGAAAGATAAGGTTTTAGTCAACGTGATATAAACAGACTGGCGTTATCTTGGACACAACTTACAAGTTATTTACCTTTATGTTTTTTATTAAACTGTGATGAGAATTAATTACTATATAGACCCTTATCTCTCAAGACTCTCTTAATATATGACCGATATATAGATATGAGAGCTAAAGTTCACCATACCTGTTGTAAACAACGTACTTGAAATGCATAAATGAAGAAAAATGAAATGCATTAGTATTCTGTACAAATGATGTTTATCGCGCTTCGGTTTTGTCTTTATTGTTCGTCATCACACTGTATATCATGAAAGGTACTCAGTATTGCCCCATGCCAATAGACAGTAATATAATAGTCACTCATGCTTAAACGTATATAAAATGTATCGTTTTTTGTTATATTATTATTAAAATGAGAGGAACTTGAGTAATCACAGTTTTTAATAAATGAACCTTTGAAATCGTTTGGCAATTTTAGAGCGCTAACCTGACGATCAATTCTGATCAAATTTAACTTGTACATTCACTTTTGTGACATGCATGAACTTGATCATCAACTTGATCATTAAAGGAAGGTAAGTACCTTGTAAACGCATAGCCATCATGATGTTCGGTCCCACCACGAACAAGATGAGCAAATGATTAACCAATATCAAAACAATACGTTTTTTTTTTAGATTCAGTTTACATAAGCGAAAACATTCGATTGGAACATAAAATACGTTAATGATAATCATGGAGTTTAATAATTGCCTTTCGAATCAAGTTAAGGGGTCTTAGCCAACTCCTTTCTACAAGATGTTGGAGCTGTAACCTGTTTCAAGCCGCTCTTTTACATCATCTTCGAACTTGCGAGAATGCATGGTCAGCTTAAGCGTCTTTGTTGCAGTACGCATTTGTGAATTACGATGACCTTTTTTTTCAGTTTACAAAACAGTTATTCCGATATTAGGAACACATCCGAAAATAGACTTAAGATCAGGAAGGAATCAGTTTATTACCATTAGTGTATGAGAAGCGACTTTATCGTTACGTATTCCTTTAGGATTTTGCTTGCTTGCTGATTGAACGAAATACCAGACATTATGGCGGGCAAATCAATGTAGGTCATGGATATAGTATAACAGATATGCTGATTTGAAAATCACATACAACTCAGTACTTAACAGTGCACTGCAATCTGAATATGACCATAGTGATGTCATTCACTAATCTGAATAAACCAGAATACAAAACGCATTGGGGTTCCGATGATTTAATTGCACTAGACTTGTGCTTGTAAACCAGAAATATATGTTACAATATAAATGTCCGAACCACTATTTTGATGAACAATTACACTATGACATGGTAAACACAGGCCAGACTACTGTAGGTGACAATAAACACCAAATATGAGAAGTATTCACGATTCGTCGTTAGATATCATGTAAAATGGTTTGCAGAGTTTGACCACTGTTGACCTCAAATGAGATTTGACCTCACAAGCAACAGGGTTATTGTGCTCAAAATGGCAAATACATATACTATATATGAAAAGTATCCATGATTACTGACATGAGAAATCATTTTTTAAAAGGTTTTCTGGCATCGACACTTTTATAAAATATTAATTAATTGAAATACGACCCGTGGCGATTGCGACTTAAAATCTACTCGGCAAAACGCTAAATGAAGTCGCCAATATGACTGCTGCTCAAGTCTCCATAGTACAGATCTACGACATCAAAATTTTCTATGAACGAATCTTAAGCAATAAGCCTGATACAAGGTGCTACGTAATTGCACATTGGAAAATTATGTTCCTGTGCGGTATCAAATTTAACAGTTTTTTTCCAACAAGCGTTAGGGATGATCAAAGTAAAACATGACGCAAGAGTCATAAATAAGCAGCTAAGTCTATGCTATAGTGTCTCAAACAAATACAAATAAAAAAAACTAAACAATTATCGACGAAGTTGACTTGGCTTCTGTTACATTAGGGATTATCTAGTACTAGGCATATATTATACAGTAGCTAGGTATACTTAAACAGTACCTTACTGCTACTTGAACCGCTATTAGATTAGCGCGATTCGTGCATTTTAGTTTTCTTGTCTTTTAGCTGCAGATTGGTGTTCGAAAAATATAGCTATAACTTCATTACACTGCCTAAATCAAAGAAATCTTTAAGCTATGGAAATATAAGGCGGAAAAGAGCATCTATCTGCCACTCGCATCTGGTGTTAAGTAAACTTTTTTAGCAGAAATATCCTAGCAGCAATAACAACAAACTTGTCTCAAACTCCTTTTTGTTTTTGTATTTTGCATTTGGTTTTTAGTTCTATCTGCCCGCTCTATTTTTAAGGCTATCAGACATCAATAGCCATGTTTGCTTAATAACCTATTTTGTTTCATCGACTGAAAGTGCAGCAGTTCTGCATTTGACTTTCGAGTGTCCATAGCAATTTGCTGGACATATTAAATATGCCAATTGTACAATGATTATGTTTACCCATGTATGAATTCAACGCTGTTTACTCTACTAGAAAGTTACTACCAAGTTCATTTACCTTGTAGTTTAAGTTGGGACACCCCAGTAAAATTGCGAACGAGCACACCGAACGGGAACTAGACCCTTCGTACTTGTATTGCTACATGCCTTATGCGCAGTTGAATTTATACAAAAGATGAAGTGAGATATTTAATTTGCACAATTGGTGTCGTATGTAGCCACATTATTGGAAGAACATGTAGATAAATCACTCGAGTAGTCTAAAGCGGTAGTCCATTGCTTTCATTGCGCATATGAAGAACCGGCGAAAGGCAACTCATCCGTAGATGTGTTGAGCTCATGATATTGCAAATACACAGTAAAGCTGTTGCATGCATGATTAGGCTATAGTAATTGATTTTCAAGTAATTGTACTTCCTTTTGCGGTTCATTTTGGGCAGATTTATCGCTGCTACATTTCATTGCCTTGGTAGGCCTGCCGAGCGAGACATATACAAATACACAGTCATATTTTTACCCCGTCATCGGCTATGGTAGACTGTACTTTGAACGTTAAATAGTTATATATTTAGTGGTGTTACTATTTACACGTAGAAGATAATGTTTACTTAGAAGGTGGAACCTTCGCGAGTCGCTGGCAGCTTAATGTTTTGCAAATATGTAAAACAGGGACCCTATACAATACACACAAATATTAAAAAAAAACATAATTTTGTATTGCCGCATATTCAGCCCTACGACAAGTGAAGTTTGAATAAACAAAAACAAGTAGGCTATTACTAACATGCAAAGTGTGTCTGGGGCTAATACTAAATTACTCAAAAAATTGCGTATCTTTTAAAAGAACTGCAAATAATATCCTGGATGAAGTTTTGCTTTCTTTTAACTTCCAATGACTGATGAAAAAAATTGAATTTTGAGAATCCCGTTTCCGTATTGCAAATTGTTTCTGGTTTAATTTACAAAATATTTCAAACACGAAGTACTTGATATTTACACTAGGCTTAGTTCTAAGGATTCCGCACCGTGTAGCATACAGGTCCCCCGACATGTAAACAAACCAGCCAGTTGAGGGCATGAGGCATGTTTTCAATGTTCAGCTGGGGTGAATTATATTTTCTGTGTGTAGCAGCTATGACTTCTGTTTCAAATACTATCTTATTTTTGCGTCTTATATGTATCAAACAGATAACACAGTCTCATTACTTGCCGTGCTAAAATAATCACCCCGATTGAAGGTGATAATTGACTAAAGTCGCTTACATTAATCACTCAGTTGTTCTTTGAAAAATAATGCATGCAATATATTACTATAGTAATAGTCTAGAGCAAATGCATAGTCCCTGAATCGGAATTGATGGCTTGCAAACATTAACACGGGGAATATGATATTTCTGGGACCGTAACATGTGTTATTTTTCAATTTTAATGACAAACGAAACTGATGAAGGATCACAAAATGTGATCGTCTTAACCGTACTAACATAACTGACGACCCACGGTATATTGTTCAGTATGAGTGGGCAGCTTCCTGGACTATTTGGGCATTAGCAACGAAGAAAAAAAAAATTAACTTTCGGCAAAAACGTTGTTTAACTGTCTGACTCGTCCCTGTTTCGAATGAAAATTTAGTTTTATGCATGGTACTGCTGATTAGCAGTGACTATCATACCACAATTACAGTAATGAACTTACCTATGACGGAGCATCACCTAATATGACAAATGTAAGTATTCTTGAATGGCAAATAAAATAATTCTAATCACTTGGTACTTTTTTCTTAAGAGATGCCTTATTTTACATGAGGCGATACACCAAATAGTTAGCAATACAACGGCCTTTAAGTTTAGTCATGTCATATAATATTCACACGAGGGAACCCAGAAGTTCTTCTTGTACAGGAATATATTCACAAAGTTTTGAGTAAATATGAGAACTTTCTAATAATATAGATATCACACTACACTTACCTGTTATGTACATTCACTATACAGTTGACCGTACGAAAATAATTTAAACAACCTTATGTATTGCTTAGTTTGGCACATTTTTATTTACCCTATATTAAAGTGAAACAGTCTGAATCAAGATACAGATGGCGTCCAAATAAGGAGCCTACAGATTAAAAGGGATTGACAAGGCACGTTATGTTGGCAATCGTACAACTTACCATTCAAGATGAACCCGAACAATAAAACAACTGGAGTAACAGCGGCATCAGAAACATCGAGGTCATTCTGAGTCAGTATTATAACTTCTCATCCCATTTTATTCTCCCTTTGTGTACATACTGAACATAATTTTCCAATATGTTTTTCCACTTGTGTTTCCGTTCCCTGTGTTTTAGGGTGTCAACTACTTTCCGTTCTCTTCACGTTCGCCTCCATTGAGAGATCAATAAACACAGCATTCAAAGGAATCTTTTAAATTATATACAGACTTATAGCACTTGTTAGGTAGTAACACGAGTCGAATCGGTGCTGCAATAACTTAGCTGTCATAAATAAGTATTGCCATAAGTTCGTATTGTACTATATACAGGATTAGATATTAGTTTGAACAGTGCCAAGCTCCACCCACCCATGTGATTGTGGATCAGACGTTGGTAGCGTGATTGTCAGTCGTTCAAAGAACAAAGGTGTTGACATAGTGCCCCGTCTCGTACACTCTTCATGACGTGGTATATTTGAACTTCAAGTATTTCCACACTTGTTATATGCAATATAAGTGTCGTAATATGAACACTGCCGTAGATGTGTATCAACCTATTGTGTACCATGTGGAATACTTACCAGATTATCTTTTTGTCTGCTGCCGGCTGTCGTTGGTTTGATTTTTCACGATGAAAAATACATCCCAGAATAATGTTACAAAACTTGAACAGAGAATAGTAATGTTTCCAGTTTTCATCGATTAAGTACAACATGTAAGAAATACAAATGAATGTAAAACATTTGAATTATGTAGACGGTTGGTTCAAGATCGGATACTATTGACAAACATTTGTAAGAATTAAATTAAGTGGGTAGTGTTGTGAATATTGTAACGCCCATGTACCCCGCCCGAGCAGTTGCTTGGGTTATCAGGCAGCTGGAGGAGAGAAGGCGAGGCGAAGACTAATGCCAGCAGAACCAAACACAAAAATAGAGAAGAATATAGTTTAGAGAACTAGGTCCCATGCACAAATTATACAACTCATAACACACACTTGACAAAAATAAGGCAGTGTCTTTTTGCCGTACACAAATACAAGGAAACAACCAGCAGAGATTCAATTTAACTAAAAAACATATAAACTAAGTACCGAGCGTGGGCAGCACAGCTCGTAAGAACCACGAGAGTGAATACCCGACACGGGGCGCCAACGGCCGACTGAACAAATACTGCGCAATGTGGTCCCGTTCCTATTAGCAGCTACCATTGCTCTGGGGAGGGCCCTAATTTGACCCTACTCCCAGTGGCTATGACATGCAACGAAGCCAACCAGGACGGGAAGTTGCACAAATTCTACACTTCACAAATTATATTCGGTTCTTCTCTATACAAGAGTAGGGGATCCCCGACCTCCTAGGCGACCTGAGGCCCCGAACTTACAATTATTGAGTTCTTTGCATCTACCATTCACAACCAACACAATTTGTATTCTCCAAGACAGCATTTTCGATCATCTCAAAAGGTTTTCCTTCCCATAACGATCACTGAATCACTTTCCGAACTCCACAGAGGTATTTCTTTCTCAAACTTAACGTTCGGTTTCAAACACAGTACCTTCCTACGAATTATCCCAATAGAAACGAGGTGATCAGTCAAGCTAATGCCGTTCGTAATCTTTCATCCACACTGGTGGGCGACGCCTCCGCTTCAACAAGTCTGGAGGCTATACCCCCTTAGTCTCAACGACATCCTCCCACTCCTCTTCAAGAACTTCCTCACGGCCAATATCAGTTATATGCTCGTCGGGGGCAAGTTCCGTTGCAGGCTCTACCGTAGCGCGCTCCTTTGTAACCGTTATTTGATTAAGTTCATCGGGGGTCATATATTTATGTAACCGGTCCACACGAACTACTTTCAGTTTTGTAGAATTGATGGATTTAATACGATACAGACAGTCTGAGAGTTTGTGTGTGATGACAAACGGTCCATTTCATATCAACTGTAGTTTTGGAGTTCGGCCTTTCCATTTTGCATGTACTGCCACCCATATTTTGTCTTAGACCGAACACGAATATGCCACCATGGCGATGCTTGCATCATAATGCCGTTTTTGACCCAGTGTATTGTGGTCGCGTGCAATGCGGAAACCCTTTTTCACACCTCTGGGTGAAGGTCATCAGATATTCCGAAGTTGTAGAGGCGACCGTTGTTGAGACTGGCTGGCCGATCATCAGTTCCAGTGGAAGTGTAGTCTATCGTCCCCGCATTAATAGATTCGGGGAATAACCCGTCGCTTACTGCGGGCTTGAACGAAAGGCCATTAGAACCAAAGGAACATGTTCATCCCGATTATCACGTACATACACATAAAGCATCTGCTCTAATGTACGGTTGAACCGTTCTACTAAACCGTCTGACTGTGGTCTATATGCAGTAGTTCTTTTCTTGTCTATCCCTAGTAACTTACACAATTCCTTTAACAAATTAGACTAAAATTTGACCCCTTGCCGGTATGAATATTCAGTGGCACACCGAAGCGTGCCACAAGCAGTTCGGCTACTACTGACGCTACAGTTGCGGCCTCCTGATTGGGTACCGGGTAAGCATCTGTCCAACGGGTAAAGTAATCTGCAATTACAACTATATATTTATTGCCATTATATGTCTCTGGAAGGGGGCCCAATACATGTATGGCCACCCTCTGGAGAGGCTCGCCTATTTTAACAACTTTCATATGCGCCCTTGATTGGGGATTGTGAGGCTTACGACGGGCACAGAGATTGCATTTTCGACACCGATTTTCAACATTCTTTTCTTTCTGGTAAGATTTGATTGACTAACCTTGGCTACCCTCTCCAGTGCCTCTATCTTCGCAAAAAGCCTCTCTACAGAGTCCCGCTCGTTCTCGCGTCGTGCAGCCATCTCGCCTCCTTCCAGAACCTAGGCTTACATAAAGGGAAAGAAATGTTGGTATAATATAAATTGTTTTTAACCAAATAACTCACAATTACCATGGGCTCCAAAGCCCTACCAGCAAAACATGAGAGAGGGGGGGGGGTGACAAACTGAATCCCACTTCTGACACCAACTTTCTGTAACGCCCCTGTACCTCAGCCAAACGGTAGCGTGGGTTATCAGGCAGCTGGATGCCACCTGATGTCAGGACATGGGAGAAGGGGAGGCGAAAACTAATGCCAGCAGGGCTTGAACCAAGATACACAAATAGAGAAGAATATAGTATAAAGAACTAGGTCTCATTTACCAATTAAATTAATTAACTTAAAACAAACACTGACAAATATAAGGCACTGTCTTTCTGCCGTACACAAATAAAAGCAAACAACGAGCAGATATTCAATTTAACTAATTAACAAATAAACTACGTACCAGGACGTGGACAGCATGGCTCGTAAGAAGATGGCATAACTACTGTCCTGTATTGGCGCCCGACACGGGCGCCAAAGACAGATTGGACAAATACTGTGTAATGTGGTCCCGCCCCGATTAGCTTTTACAACATCTCCGGGGAGGGCCTTAATTTGACCTCACCTCGGGTGTATATGACATGCAACGAAGCCAACCAGAACGGGAAGTTGTCAACTATAAAATATAATATAAGAAATTGCGTCCCGTAGTCAGCCCTCAATCCCGAACCCGCTCCCTAATAGCCGTGCTGCTCACCACTAGTCTCCAATTCTCTGCCCGAACCTCGGCGAAATAAATCAAGTCCCCAAAATCACAAATACATAACGAACAACACCGTATTAATTAAACAAGGTATAGAGAGCAAGTGATAGAAAAATAGATAAACGCTGAACAGAACAACTTGTGAGACAAAAGAGCGAATGCCTGGAATGATGGTGATGGCAGACGACGGGGAAAGCGAGGGAGACCTGCATATAAGAACAAAAGTAAGTAAAATGGTGAGTGAAAGGGCAACTGATCGCATGGTAATTGTTCTTAAAACTCGGGAAAACATATTCTGAGTAGACCTGGACGTGTTCAAAATACGGGGTTTACGTATTCCGAATACCCCAGGGCGTAAAAATATTGGATGACTTTAAAAGATATGTGCCACCATGACAAGTTCAACTTCACATAAAAAGAAAGATTTCGCACGTGGAAATTGCTCAGAGACTGATATCACGTTATATCTCAAACTTATCACGTTACTACTTAGTAGTGACGAAATAGGCCACGAAAGTGACCACGAACTTGTAAAATACGAAATCCGTAATAAACAGAAACATCAAAAATCTATTTCTTCCTGTGTCAGTATTGTAACTTATTATCCCATTTATTTCTCTCGTTGTGTATATATAAGAACCATTAATCAACGAATCAGTGATGTAATAACGCAATTGATTAATTAAGGGTTATAAGATAATTTTTTGGGCTAATAATATACAGTTTACACAATTATATATTTGTTTTACCGTGATATTAACACTGCGTGTGATTTCGAGTTGCCTGTTGATTGTGAGCTTTCCAGACGTTCAATGTTAAATGTTGCTGACTAAGTATATCTTCTGGCACACTCTACGGGACGTTAAATATTCAAAATTAAAGTGCTTTGCATATCAATGTATCTTTAATTTTCTTAAATTATAAGAGGAAATGGAAACAGCAATAAGACAGAAGAAGGCAAGAGATGTTCTTCTACCAATAATGAATCAATCAATAATTATCGATATTGTACCTTTAGCGTTCTTTGATATCGAGTTAAGTAAATCATGTATATAAGGAGGCAGCAGACAGGAATGAGACCTGATAATAAAGAAACAGAACACGTGACAAGCAAAGTAAACAAATTAGAGACTCGCTGGTGATTAGACGCTCGATTCGAATGAACTTTAGAATGAATCATATGATACGAGATTATATTGTTTCTCTCTATTTCCTATTACACCATGTACCAGATACACGGTGTCTTAGCTTCTTGCTCCATTTATTTCAATAAATGAAGTGCTTTTTATTTAATCACTCTCTGATGTTATACCAACTATAATATCCAGCAGTACAATGTTTGCGAGATGATTAAAAAATTACTTATAACTGTAAATACGCCCTTTAATTTTATGTTCGACACCTAACCAGATTATTGGCATGTTCATTTATGACATGAACTGTTACATGGATGGGTAGTAGTATAGGGACATCGTCATCGTCATCTTCATCGTCATCGTCGTCGTCATCGACATCGTCGTCATCATCGTCGTCATCGTCGTCATCGTCGTCATCGTCGTCATTGTCGTCGTCATCGTCGCCATCGTCGTTGTCGTCAGCATCGTCGTCGTCGTCATCGTCGTCGTCAGCATCGTCGTCATCGTTGTCGTCGTTGTCGTCATATTCGTCATCGTCGTCACCGTCGTCGTCACCGTCATCGTCAACGTCAACGTCACCGTCACCGTCACCAACACCGTCACCGTCACCGTCATCGTCACCGTCACCATCATCATCATCATTATGCGCATACTTGAACAATGATTTTTATGAAATAAATTACGAAACATCTTCCCTCTGTATATTGAAATTGTAATCCTTGATGTATATATAAGCATTACTGCGATTTAAATTGGGCTAAGTAAAACAGCGTATACAAAAAGTTTCATCATAAATTCCCTGTATTGATCCATTTACTTACCACTGGTTATTTGATTTTAACAAAATACTTTTGAGGTTTCACTATTAACCCATAAATAACACAGATCTTGTTTCTATGAATTCAAATCTTCCTAAAAATATAAGATGTAACAACGGATGTAATTGTTATACAGTATGTTACTTTAATATGATGGTGAACGAAAGACAATGTGAGCGATATTTCGAATTTGAGGTATGTTGTTTTTATATATAATGCAAATGATATGATATTCAAATACACAATATTTACCCCTTCTAAAGATACAGTTATCAACTTTGGACTAATTAAAAGTCGCAATTATCCTTTTTTCAGTGTTGTGCTCTTCCCTGTTTTTTTTTCATTTTATAGTTCCCCGTTGTTATGAGAACTGCGCACATCACAATGTACGCAACTGTATCCACCAGTGATTTAATTTTACGGGCAAAACAGTGTCTGGGTTATTAATTTAAAAAGACAGAGTTCTTCATAAGAAGGAATAACGCATAAGTTAACATTCATATTTGAACAGTGCACTTTTAAAGCAAAGCAGAAAAACAAAATATCGGGATGAAAGAAATGTTTAAAGCAGCAGGAACGACGTTATGCAATTAGGAGATAAGTCCTTACTAAAATATTAATTATTCAAAATGTGTATTCACTTCAAGATCGTCAAGATCTTTATACAATACTGATATCTGCACCAATAGCTTATCTAACATCTCTAAACGAATACAAAGAGAACAATTACTCAATGTGCAATTTATTTTGCGCTTGCTTTCTTCTAGTTCATGTAATTTACTTTGTACATGCAAAGATCAAAAGTAGTCACAAGACCTTCGAATAAGGCAATACGAAAACGTACAAAAATGATTAATTAAGAAACCGTGAATAAACTGACATTGTACCACAAAGTATGTACTAAATACCGCACATATCTCAAATGCAGCTAAACAATCAAATATAGATATGTTTAATGTTCAGAAATGTATTTTCTCGTCAGTTATTTTAAAGTGATTTTTGTGAAGTAAATAAAGAAACTTTCTGTGATCACAGTGATTGATCAACGTACGTTACACAGTTGGAGAGTTGGAGTGGAAAACATATTTTTCTTCATCGCAATAGCGCAACATAGAATCAAATGGTGACCATTTAAGAATGTGATGTGAATACATTTGTTTTATAGAATTGCCATCGTATGATGTTCATTTCCCTTTTCAGCTCTTATATGAGAAATACAACAAAACCAAAAGCTAAAACATAAATGTTAATTGCAAAGTCTTAAAATCATTTGACTGACAAACCTTCAACATACAAAGAGAAGTTTTTCACAGGAACACTATCGCAGATACATTGGTAAATTCCTATATGCAGAAGTGATACAGCACTGATGCACAATGAACTGTTTGCGTCGAGTGAAACAGTCTCGCGTATACGACTTTCCATTGGTATGTAATTGAAAAACAGAAAATCATCTTCAAATTTCCACTCCTTATTTTGTTTCCCTTCGCAACAAGTTTCAAACACAACGGAATCCGGCATTTTTGTCACCATCTGAGTGTTTGCGAATGCATATACCAAACAGTTTGTTGATAATACGTAAAAACCCATAAATAGATTCATAGTGATGAAATATTAACACTTGGCGTAGAAAATAGTGAAAATAAACATCCCTCTCATTGTGACTAACAAGTAACCGAATATAACATCGATATGCGATAGGCATAAATTAGGTCGCGAATGAGTCACATCAAAATCCACTAGTTCAGGTGAAGACTATAACTGGCAAGCAACATAATTAAGCACATACATTGCCAAGTTTTATTCTTTGTTTATACCGTTCGATACGAGTACGCTTTAAATGTCCAATATGAATAGCTAAACAAGTTTCACTTCAAAATTTACTGTAACATACGGAAGCCTTTACGGAACCAATGCGTGATACATGTGTAATGGCATGATGTCAATCACACATATTCACTGAAACGATCTTGGGCAAATAAGGTACACTTTACAAACAAAAGATTACATTTTCACTCTTTTGAAATGAATTTTCACTCTTTTTGAAAGTGTAGTGAGTGATCACTCCATGACGAGGGAAATTTACCCTTTCAAAACAGTGAGAATATTCACTCCTTAAAAGAGTGAGCTTTTCACTCTAAAAGATTGGTTTTTTTTTACTCTAGAAAGAGTGAGAATCACTCTTGAGTCAACAGTGAAATTGACTCTATAAAGAGTTAATTATATTTTACCGCTGATTTTGAGGAATGAGATTGGCTCACTAGAATGAATTTGTGACTGAATGGAAATGCCCGATATATTCACAGAAATATGGCTATTGTACCTGACACGTTTGCCAGAGAAACATTCAGAGACTTAAACTGAGGACTTACATTATCTGGTCTTACCATGCACCTTAAATACTAGCACTTCAAAAAAATTGTAAAATGTTGTTAACGGAAGGGCAAAATGAAGATTAAAAACATAATAAAACTTAAAAATCCTGTCAATTGCAACTGTGATGGAGTCCCAAACTGGTGTGCTTGTTGAATCACAAATGAGAAAAAAAAATTGGTTGGCCTCCTGTCTGGACCTATGCCTAACAGAAAAGGTTCGGTACACTTCAGGGGCTTCTCCTTAAAAAAATGGCCAACGTTGGTGCCCACAGCCTATCTGAAACGACAAATTAATTTCAAAACATTTTTACCAGTTTTAAATGTGTGGTAATGGATCAAATGGACGGATGTTTTTAGTTTATAATTCTGTGGTACACTTTAGTTGACAAAAAGAACGTATTTACATCACCATCAATTTTGTCTATTAAAAACTATCCAACAGTTGAAGCAGTGTGAAGAAGGTTAAATAACCTTAACACCAAACGCAACTAATGGTCCTTACTTTGTATATTGCACTAACGTTATCATACACTGTGTGTAGGTATTTGTATCGATCTTAGGATATTCCCATGTAGGGGTTAGAAGTGAAATCAATATGTTGGCATAAGTTTCTCTCTCTTCCGCATGACCATTAACATACCTGTTATTAGGAATCATTCAGATTTTTCAACAAAGTTAATAGATTTATTCAATTTTCTGTCCATATCAATTTTGTTTTCCCTTGTGAATTAAATAGTGAAAGGGGTTAACTCTTTGTTGTCTCATTTACTGGTAAACGGCGACGTTGTTAAATATTGGTATTCCTTTAAGGCCCTGATTGGTTTTGTACATTATTACTCATTGATGTCTGTACTGTGATTGAAGAAGTTACTCAACTTCACAGACAGTACCCCATCTTAGTAGTTGAATATTGTGTTTGCTGTTGGAGGGTGTTTCATTTGATATGTCCATACACCGTGTAGTAGGCATTTGTAACTTTCTTAGGATATTCCCTTTAAGGGGTTAGAAGGTCATGCATTCTTTGACGTAAGTTTCATTCTCTGCTGCGTATGACCATTAACATACCTATATTGTAATCAATCATTCGGATTTTCTAACACAGTTCAAAATGTAATTGTATTTTTCATATTTACATTCCCTTTGTGAATTAAATATTGAAATTGGTTAATCTTTGTTGTAGTAACTGGTAAAAGGCGAGGTTGTTTAATATTAACATTCCTTTAATGCTCTGACCGGTTTTCTACAGTATTACTCAATGCTGTCTGCACTGTGAACTCACAATTTTATAGCCGTATAGTAATTTTTCTCCCGTATAGTGAAGTTAAATTGATGTATTGAACCTTTTTAAAGTGACGTGCATATCTATTATCTGCTATTGCTATTCATAATAGTTATGCTTGAATATTGCAATTTTTTTGTCGTCCGAAGTTGATTGTTTCTATTATTATGTTGTAATTTTCAAGGAATGTCACCTTATTCCGTAATTCACACCTGTGAATAAATATGTATCCAAAAAACAACCTGGTAATTAGTCACTCTGCTGTCTCTGTGTCAGTTTGTGACTTTACATCTTAATACGTGAAATAACAAAAAATCATAAAGAAAACGTTCATGAAGGAAAACACAATTCCTGGACCCTTAACTGCGTTAACGTATGACCCATTACTCATTGGCCTAACATCAGGCATATACCTTACCTCCAAACGACTAGCCTATGTGCTAATGTGCATAGTGTCAAGCCTAATGTTAAATGTTACCGCTAAAGTACATTTTTCAGTGTAACGTTTGAGAGCCTAGACAATCGACTGGAGGCAAACAAGACTTACGGCCATGGCGACCTTCTAAATTCTACACAAGTTCACGTTCTTTCAACATTTTATTGATAAACTTACCTCCAAACAACTGAATACCATCACGTTCAAATCCCCTTTCTTCAAGTCACTGCGAAACTGACATGTTTTAAGAGGAAAACGACAAGACTAGGGAAGACAAACGAGTAAAAATGGCGTAAATACAAATATTTTTTAATTCCAAAACACGCATACGGATTGATTGATCCTTCACTTCAAGAAAGAGTAAGCGTTCTTAGCATTTGATTGGTTCATTTGGTCACTCCATGTAAAAAGTGAATATAAAGTACTTTGGCTTTGAAATACGAAGATTTCTGCCGTCTAATGCTTTGGAGTTAAAATATTTTCACTCCGTGAAGAGGGTGAAAAGTTCACTCTTGTGTTTTTATAGTGTAAAATGGTTTTTACTTTCATGTCTACAATCCACGTTGAATTCGTAACCGTGTGGTTTCACGATCATGGTAGCCTGAGTAGCAAATGCTCTTAGAGACGCAACCATTGCCTGAAAAAGAAGTTACAATAATCGTTTACACACGAGTGAGCCATAAAATGACGTAATTTACCATGTCAGAAGAATCAACAACGTCATGAATAGTTTGACTTTGATGTCGACCATAACGATACAAATACTGAAAGTCGACATAAGCCCAATCCTCATCTTTGGTTTTATTACAAAGATATTTGTAAAGACTATTGCCCCAAAGCAGCTATCGTAGATAAATACGATGGAATATAATTTTGTAACCTATGACGTCTGTAATGTCACTTTGATCTGAAACATTTCACTTTCTGGTTGTTTTTTTTAATATCAAATTTAGGTCATATCAAGAAATTCAATATGCTCGGTTTCGTATTCTTCAAACCCATCTCCATTACAGAAGATGAATACAGGATGAAGGTAAGAAATCGGCTTGACACGTGTTGCTTGATGAAGTCAAATTTAGATTTATCAAGTCATTTGGCTTGTATCTGAAAGAACAATCAATCTTTGATATCTTATAAATGAAATTAGGATAAGTTTTTTATGACAGTCATCTCTACGACGGCGAGTAATATTGATGATTGAAATTGTTTTTGAGCGCGTCTCAAGAAGGGCCACCACTAAACACTGCATATGCTGGTACCTCAGTTATATCAAAACAAGACACCACATGAAAGCAATCACTATCCGATTGTGTTTTTTTTTTCGATGGAAATTGCATTTGTCAAAGCATTTCATAATATTGAGTCGTAAAGCTTATTGAATGTTACATAGTAAACCAACATTTAAAAAGGTAAATGTAGCCATTCAAAGCCAGCATATGTGTCATATTGTGGGGACTTTATGTAT
The DNA here is from genome assembly GCA_000934455.1 of Apostichopus parvimensis. Lineage (NCBI taxonomy): Eukaryota > Metazoa > Echinodermata > Holothuroidea > Aspidochirotida > Stichopodidae > Apostichopus > Apostichopus parvimensis. The sequence continues at coordinate 81,624 of KN882469.1, read as the reverse complement.
CGAATACAACTTTCTTCCATTCACTGGAGAGGTCGTACAATCATTAATAATTAATTATGTTAAGTACCAATCCTAAAACATGTATGTTAATTTGGTATATGATGATATAACAGATATCCCCTATTCAACTGGAAGTGTCTGTTTTAATCTAGTTCAGTGACATATTACGAAGCATCTCAGGTGACAAATAATGTGAAATTTATATTAGAGAGAAAATAATTCTACACATATAGTTGAACACCCCAGCTCAATACCTTGTCCCTAACTCATGGTATGAGTTGATTGAATGTAACATTAAGCTACTCCAAGTTTGATCACAGTAGGTGTAATGTGATGTCATCTCAGCACATGCTTTTCAAAGCTTTACTTAGACAATGGTAATATTCTAGTTGGTTTCCGTAAAACCTGATACATTTACATAGTTTTCATATCCCAAATTTCACAATACTTAAACGTTCATCACAAAGTATCTATATTTAGAACAAAATATTTTCCTCAGTGGATAATTAATGTAAATTAGAAAGAAATAAAAACCTTTACATATAAATTGTTCCGATGACGTCATCTGTTCTGCTGTTGCTAAATGCATTTCATGGTATTTTGTTATAAATCTTTTAAGTCCATGTCGTTGTGATACAAAATACTATATGAATGCTGCTTTCGCTTAAAGATTTATACTTTTTTATGTTGATCACAATACATCACTTAGAAATACATTATGAACAACGCTAATACAATAAAACCAATTTTTTAGTTATCTCTATTTCAATTATAGTTTCCTTTCACTAACCAAGTCTTTAATTTTTTTCTTTACCATAGAGTTTCGTTACACTTAAATCGAACAGGTCTTACTTGTCCCAAAAGTCAAATGAACAGGTCAATTTTATTTGTCGATCAACTAGCTGAGACACAATCAGAGTATTAGTAAGTTCTTACACCGGACAATTACTAATATATAATTAAACAATGTAATATATTTCTTTTGGTTTTCATTTATCGTCCCTAAAGTATCCATATCCAGTATTAAAGATACATGTATAGATTTTCGCTAAATAAACCTCATGTACTTAACCACTTCGTGGTATTCTTGCCTATGCAAAATACCAAAGATTCCTATGCAGGACACTCTCCTGGACGATTTTCCGATAGGCACATTTAATTTTATATGTACCGTTGTTACCGAAATCATTTATGTGACGTACATTTCAATTTTAACATCAAAGAGGATCGACGTTTACCAAAATGAAATAAGAGTACTTTTCTGTGGAAAATGCTATTTTATTGTCCACATTAATATGTCTGATTATGCTTATTTGGTTGAGGTTAATATTTAATAGCGCTATTGGACGTATGATTGTTTGTCTCATTGATGGTAATCATGATCACTGTTTATTGAACTGATATTTCAATATACTTTGGACTATGGTACTAATATCACCACGAACCGAAAGTTGACTTAATACATTATACAAATACCAACGTCTACTCTATATCGCTTTGTAGCATTCATTGCTGTAAGGTATTGTAGGGCAGAATTAATATCTATAGTATATTGCATTGTACTCAATATATATACCTACTATTGCAAACGAAGAAAAATCCATATTCTTTTTTTGTAATTTCAACTTACAGCAATGTCTCAACAACTCGTGTTTGCTGTTTTGGCTATGTTCATGTGGAGATTTACTTTTGGTAAGTAACAGTCTTTACCAAATCCTTATAAATATCATACCAATGACGGCAAAATGTGATATGTGAACAACTAAACATAAGTAATTGCTCGATTTGTGGATCACATTATATTATGTACCATTGTGTTGTACTTCTCTTATTTCTATAAGGTTTACATGGACAGTTTGCTGTACCGGTTTTTCACTAAATTAAATCTATCTAAATATTATAAACATAAACAAATATGCAATAACATATACTTTGCCTATCGTTACTAGTTACATTTGGACTAGAAAGTAATCGAAATAGTTGCTGCAGAGCCAATCCAAATACTATCTGGATTTCTTTCCCAAAAAATCGACAGGTACATGAGTATCATGAAATGATTAAGTTTATTGAATCTGCACTAACACCTTGGTTGTAACTTTATTGTTCAGATATTGCACCAGCCTAGATATATACTACGACAAGTAATAATAATTAAAAAAACCAATTAAAGATGTATTAAACTTTACAACAAGTTATGAAGAAAAAAATGGTTTACGTTGCTTACATTACAGGTGATAAAGAAGGATGTAATTCCCCGCAATATCTTGAGGTTGGAAAATCTGGGAACATTTCCTGTTCTTTCAAAGATGGCTTCTACAGTATCCACTGGTATTATAACTTAGATGTAACAGAAGGACCTCCAACCCTGAGCTACGAACGTCAGCAAGTTGCTGGAGAAGGTTACGAATCAGGAAAGTTTAACATCAACATGGACGGATCGTTAATTATCAATAATGTATCCATGCAGCATGAAACGTTATTTACAGCTTACGAATTTGAAACCGAACAGACACTTCCCAAGAAACATGATGTAGAAATCATTACAATAGGTAAAAGCCATCAAATCGTCTGCCTTGTATTACTAAGTTTATAAGCCCCCACTCTTTTCAAACCATTCCATTAATTAATATGGTTCCTCAAAATCCATCTAGGTGAATGACCTTAATTTGTATTAGCTGAGTGTAGTTGATTATTCTGCTGGATTTATGATATTTTGATCATTCATCTTGCAGATTTGATGTGTTACAATTTGATGGGTACATTCACTGGGTTCAATGTGACTTTTACTTAATGTTCTTGGATATCCAATCATTACAATTTATTAGTTAAAGCAATAGTTGTCACTATACTGTCAGTTTAATCGATTTTGTTATAAAGTAGATTGTGATGTGCTAGTTATCCATGCCATGCCAAACAAATATATCTTTATGTTTGTATTTGTTTTACTCTTTCAAGTGCGGCCGGCGCCACCTTACGCCATTGTTGACGATTGTGTTGGTAATCGCGACACGTGTTATATACAATGGAGGCCACAAATGGCAGTAGTCTGTCGAATAAAGCAGGCCAGGCCTGGAATACCACTGTCATGGGTCGTCAGGACTTTCGAAGGAGATGTTCAGTTAACAAACATGACAGTTTATACAAACCAAACAAACACGTGGTCAACCTCTCTATCACTTAATGATCCGTTCATATATTCCTCATACATAGCCCTTCTTCTCTGTAAACCCAACGATCCCTTTGATTTACTGACCAAACGTGAATCAATGATATTGATCCATAACAAAAACAATAATACATCTTCACTTGAGACGAAAGAAGTACCCATTGAGCTAAACAACAGAGTGGTACTTCCATGTACTGACAGTGAATATCAGCTACTTGTCTGGGAGCAGACCGTTGGCAATACTAGCACTGTTATTATCTTTGATGTTCTTTCAACTGGAGAATCTTTCGTTGTATCAAGCAACTACGATCTACAAAAGGGCAACATGATCATATATAATACCAAGTCATACCAGGAAGGCCTGTACAGTTGTACATACAGTGACTTCATGACGGAGGCTGTGAGATCGTTCTATCTTGTTATATATGGTATGTTTAGCCTTGTCTTACAGTAGGAAACAAACGATGCGTTTCATGTTCCAATGTGAATGTAACAATAAAGTAATTATTCGATTGTTGTCTGCTATGTTGATGTCAGAGACTAGGCATTCTGAAATTATTTTCTGTAATAATAATGTATCTATACGGTCAATATTTCTATTTCCCTTCCACCTTCTCACCCTCACCACCCTATCCATAGGAACATTACTTATTATAAAATTGTTATTGGAATATCATTTTCGTATTCATACGTGCTGCTATGGCGGGTTTTAACGTTAATGATCAACTATGATGTAATTTGGTTTTCGCATTATCTGCGTTTTATCATTAGTTGGTCTCAATGGCTTCAACATATATAACTTTTTTTGTTTTAAGACTTTGAAATTCATATAGTTCCAATGCCAAAATAACATGCCAAATTTAACAAAGAGGTGCTCTATTTTTACCTTTTGATAAATTATTTAGATTGATTGATACAAATGTAAACCCTAACAAAATGTGTAAATACATCAAGATGTGCAAATGTAATAACTGGTAAGGAATAGCTGTACGCATAACAATAGAAAGTAGATCACATAAACACAATGTTATAGTTTTATGTTCACCAACACCATAAACAACAGCTACTCGGTGCACTAGTGCATGGGCCATGTGTTCAGCTCCTAAGAAGACAAATAAAGCTCACTAAGCTTTGAGGATTCCAAACAATATGATTGCAATGCCTTAAACATGTTTGGTTGTTGTGGTATTACCTTGGGCAAGTTTTCAAAATGATCCTTTAAGCAAAATGACTGCACCTATTATAATTTTTTTTCGATACGCAGTGACTCCAATTCCAGGATATCCTATCATTGAGGGGTGTAACAACGAAAGGTATTGTGTACTAGAGGTCAATTACAATGGAATCCTCACATGCAGTGTGATAGGCATACGACCAGCGGTAGAATTAGAATGGAGAGCGTACCACCAAGATTCTTATATATCATTCCAGAATGAACAATTGCACACTAGGTCCAATGGTGATACATCAGATATATCGATTACCACAGAGTACATTGCGGAAGAAACGGCTGGTAGAAGGATAACGCTGGAATGTATAGCTGTCGGTCCGAACTCAAAGTATTTTTCACTGACTTCTAAGGTTGATTTACTATTTCCAGAATTTAGTAAGTTGAAATTGCATACGCAGCCTTGTGGCAACTTAAAGTCGTTACGTTTTGACAACATTTATTGTTAACGAAAGTATCCATTGCCTTTCCAATGTGTGTCTTGTCAAGTTTTCTAGAATTTATGTTTCGTATTTATGACGCTGAAAGAAACAGAAACAGAGAGAGTGTCATTTATTACATAAAAGAGGAATTCAACCTATGTACCTTTTTCAAAACGATTAAGCCAAGTCTATGATTTTATCCCATGTTAATTAATATTAAATACAAAAAAAAATGGTCCAGAAGCTTAAAGGGTCAAATCAACAAGATCAAACAGTAATTTTAGTCGCTTACTAAGTCTGGAATCATAAATCATGAAAAAAAAATAATAAAACGCAACGGCATATCATTCGTTGATTCATTCAATTTCTGATTACAGATGAACAACGCACTACCAAGGAGGCTGCTCCAGTTAACAACACTATTAAACCGACTATTAATAACACAAATCTTGCTGTCGTTGTTGTTATTGCCATTGCCGTGGTTATCGCAGTGATTGGAGCTGTATCCTTCTACAAAGGTAAATCTGATCGAATTTAAACTAAAAGAAGTTTTGATGGAACATGCTTTAGATTATTGCAAGTATTGAAATATATGTATATATAGTTTCATGTACTAGTCAACCATATCATTGTCCTTCTCGGTTTTCTTACATTATTTTCCTTTGCTCTATAGTTTATAAAAGAAGAACATCAGCAACAGTTAATGAAGAGGTAAGAGAAATAACCATTGGACTCAAATGCTTGCCAATATAGTGTTGATAAAACTTAATTAAACTACATCCTAATCTACAGTCTTATCTGTACACTAAACATTAATTTGTGCGACCTTTCACTATCCCAAGTTAGAATACTTAAGGTTAAGAGATGTATTAGCATAATAACACTACTTTTTGCAATGCAGAATACATTTTCATATTCTTTGATCATGTTTTTCCTTTTTCTTCTTGCTCACTAGAACGTTCCCATGTTACAAATGAAAGGTATGGTACATCACAAATATTTCGTTATATCTTTGTGTCAAATTGAGCATATTTTATTTCTTTTTAGTCTTTTGATTTAAACAATTAATGGAAGGTTACTCCTTGCCTCCCTCAGTAAATATTTCTAGCAAAATGAACCGTTATTTCTCTGATCTTCATTTTCAATGAAAACACTTTTGAGTTAATACAACTTGCTTCTAATGACCAATGGAATATTTTATGAAATGATTTTAAGAATATAAGATTTCATGATTTTAAGATTCGATGTTCCAACTGTCTCAAACCCTGTTTATTTTGCTTAACTGTGCTAATAGAGTGCAGTTTATTGCATGTTTTGTACTATATTCTTCTCAGTTTGCACATTACCATATCCACTTATCAAATTTATTATTTATTCGTGAAGGTTCAAACTTTATTTCTCAACTGAAATCAACCTATCAAAACGCATACAACTCACTGAGACCAATACCTTTCTTGCGAGAACGTTGGGGAGTGAATGAATGGTACGTTGATGGTGGCGTTGAATATTTATCAAAAGGAAAAAGGAAGGTAGACCGTTGGCAGTCACTAGATTCTTATAAAAACATTTTCACTCACAATGAAATAACTGGTAATCGGTGGATCGTTGAAGGTAACCCAGGGTACGGTAAATCAACCCTATCACTACAACTTGCCTATGAATGGTGTAACAGTGTTGAAGGATCATTTATGTGTAGTGTCGACACATTCGTTTTACTTAAATTAAGGCAGTTGAAGGGAGTTTCATCTATCTACGAAGCAATAAAACTGTTCACTTTACCAAAAGACTCCAAACTTTCAGTTGAGGAAATTAAGGACTACATCAATAACAGTTCATCAGTGTTAATACTTTTGGATGGATTCGATGAATATCCAGACAGAGAGGAGTCTGACAGGCACTCTGATATATTTGACGTTATTGAACGGAATATGCTTCCTGAGGTAAACGTCTTACTAACCACAAGATCGTCACTACTTCCTAGAGACTATGCGCCACAGACCAACCGCCTAAGATTGACAGGGTTTAACATCGACGCGCAGAAAAGGTATTTACAAAAGGTCAACGGATTCAAGTCTACTGAAAATACCATTGAAGAGTGGCTTCGCGGTAATCCGATACTTAAAGATCTGTTCGAGGTGCCCCTTTTTTTTGCCATGTACGCTCATCTTAGTTTGGAAAATGATGCCCTGAAAAATTGTACTTCCGTTACAGGTTTTTTTCGCTACATGATAACGTGCCTTCATAGCCATATGAAATTGAAATTCAGTGATGAAAAGGTAGACAAGTTTGCTCTTGATGAAAACAATCATCACAAGTTGGATCGATTTTGTTTTGAATCCCTCAACGGTCATTCATATAATCCTGATATCACAAAGGATGCCCTTACCAAAAAAATCGGGAAACAGGCCCTGAACCGATATTTGAAAATTGGTATACTCATAGAAGAGGAAAGAGTTGTGTTTTCCAACGAACCTGAAATACAGGCGTCCGAACACGTCAAGACTGCTTCATATATTCGGTTCTATCACAGTTTATTCTGTGAGTGGTACGCAGCCCATCATGTTGCTAACGTTTTGGATAAAATTGAAGAACATAACAAGGAAGACAGCCTTAAGATACTGGAGGATATCGATCCCACTCAGCTCCAGTATGTCTATAGATTTGCGTGTGGCTTAAAGCATAGAGCGGCAAAACATATTCTAGAGTATCTGAAGAAAGGCGTTGGAAATAAGAAGTTCGCCCCTCTTTGTATGTATGAGCAATGTGAGAACGTCGATGAAATAATGGCACATGTTAGAGAGTTTTGCTCTGAAGCAATTCATATCAGGGACCACGACACCAGAATAACACAGAAATCTGTTATAAAGCTTCTCGAAATTGCAGCCAGTGCAAAGGTAACAACTAAATAGGTTTGTTATAGTCTCTTTTACGTTTCATGTACTAAATATTAAAGTAATAAAAGCACTTCATAGAAAGATGTGGGCTTAACCTGTCGTATACAAACCAATAAATTGCATATATACTAGTTTGGGATTCGAACCAGTGACCTCAGGATTACAAGCTAGAAGCCATCCGATTGTTATATCTAGACATTAGCCCTTTCATTTCTCGCCCTTACCAAGTCCAATGTTTGCTATCGAGAAGTAATTTTCAGGAGCTTAATTAATATTTAAGAACATCACTTCTAATAGGCACATTGAAGTTAATTTCTTACGTTCTTACATATGTATTTTATGTTGTTACTTATACAGGTGCAAATAATTTATGTTTTCTTTTATTTACAGTTAAGAGTTCCAAAGCTAGTCCTCAGTGAATGTTTCAAGTCAGTGAATCTTTCGTCACGTGAAATTGTTTTGATATCTGACGTTCGCATACCAGATCAATTTGACTTCGAACGACTGTCCATTGAACAGACAGGAACCGAGCTAGGACAAGATGAAATCGCCGATGTATTCCAATTCATTACAGAATGTCGAACCATACAAGAGATCAGGTATTCTTTCTCACAAACATACCTCACAGTTTTTTGAAGTTCTTATTAGAGTACGTAAACGCTCGTTCAGTGTGGAAACAACATGTACAACATCTGAGCAAAGACAAAAGTCAATTACAATTTAGCAATCATGTAGTAATATAATTTCGAAATCACTAGCTTATAACACCTACGATTAAAAACTTATTCGACGTTATTATACTTGAGTTATTACCCTGTACGAGCTATATCTCACCTCACTGGTATTATGGTTTCATGTTTATTTTATCGTTTGTAATTTGTAACAACTCATAACTAACATGTAATAATACTATATTTTGTATCTTATCACAGCTTTGCAAGATTTGACAATTTATAACTAACATAGAATAATCATATATTTTTTATTTTCTCATAGCTTTGTATACTCGTTGCTACCGTTCAGTTTTACACAAGGAACACTCTTAGAGCAGTTGCAGACAAAGGGCATACAAGGTATCAGAACCCACGTCTTTTTATTACGAAGTATCTCACAAACATACCACTCCATGCAACTTCATAGATATAACTATACAACAAACCTCAGTTTCATAATAAATTGAGCTGTAAGTATACTTGTGACCTTCCTGCTTATATCAACCAAACGAGAACAATATATATATATATTTCATTTTGTCTTTCAGTTCTCTGGTATCTATCGGAGGAAAGATATTTCCTGGATTTAACGTCTGGTAAATGGCAGGTACGTCGGATCCTTAACGTTATTCTCGTATTATTCCAACGGCAAGAATACGGAGTTTGCTTTAATTTAGCTGTATGCCAAACTGGGCTAATTTATTTCAACCAATTTACTGTCATTTTCTTTTATTCGAGGGGAGGGGGGATAAACTTTTTTAATGCTCTGCCATATTAGTGCCGTTGAAGAAGAAAAACACATTTTAATGTATTCCATGATTGAAAACATTTAGAAAAATGACATAACAATCATTGCTTTCAAAATGAAATAACATCAAATGGCATTGCTTCACCTTGTATTGACTATTCGTTTTCACAGAAAGGTTCAAGTTTTTCGGAACTGACCGAACTGGAATACAAGAAAGTGGTAAATGAACTCTTTGATCTATACGATTCTCTTCTCCAAACAAATGTGGGTTTGCTGAGACTCAGTACAACGGGTCAAAGAATGAATAGTATACTTGTAAAAAAACATACTACTAGACTAAAAACACTGGAATAGTCATTCACTTTATTAAGTTTACTTTTAAATCAATCTCATTGTCGTCATTTATTTGAGCTTCAGGGTTATTGGTTCCTAACTAGAACACAAAACACATTTTTGGGTAATCTCGATGACTAATCTTAAAGTATATAATACTCCAAGAACTGCTCACTAATTTGCTGTTATTCGGTAAACTTCATATCAAGTCAAACAATCGTCATTCAGTAGATTTGGGTGACCATGCAGACCGTCCACGAAGGTATGTATGTCGCAGCATAAATATTATTGACCACAACTAATATTTAATAATTATACCAAAGGTTTTACAGATATTTGCAAGTTTTACTCTACACTAAAGCTTTATTTTACATCAAGCTTCTCTTTCCATTTTCCCTTAGGTTAAAGTGTTCCGAATGATGAATAAGTGATGGATTATTTGTGTTGCCGGTTTCCTGGATGATCAAGTCATTTCTTTTTCGCTTTACTAAACATGCAAGCATCATAAAGATAATTGCTTCATTATAATCATAGTAAGCAAATTATTTTGATAATTGAATATGACAACGTTGCACGGAGTATCATTTCAGAATATCTCAATTTTACAAGAAATTATCTGATAGTAGATTGAGAAGATGGCATAACTTCCTGACAAGTATACATGGGTGTAACACTAAAAACACGAAAGCAATCATTAATTGTTCCGTGTGATAGCAAAGTGATAAACATCATTATGATTTTTCATATTTATACATTCTTCATCTCCATACGTAGTTGGTAATAGTTACATGTACGATACTGCTGGAGACGTATAGGAAAATATAATACCAACATCATCTAAACATTATGCGGTTTCCTGTTGTGGCGTCAGCTATACATCACTAGTGACTACAATATGGGTACTCGTTAAGTGCTCGTCCTGGCTTAGTATCAAATATTTCAATCAAATACAAGTACGATAACGTTAACAGAGTCCGAGTAGTTAATGGCGGGGTGCGAGAACTCTCACCGAGTTCAAGTACCAAGTATTTAGAGAAATGTATAACCAAGTACAAAATGAGTACTATCCGAGTTCCGAGTAATTCCCGAATACCATTTAAGCACTAATCAGTTACTGTATAACTCATTATTAAAACATAAACAAATGATTGATATTTAAAGTTGAAAACATAGGGAAATATGAATCCTTAAAAACTGCAACTGTTTACAGTCAAACGTGTATAGCAATACAATCCTGAAGGCTTCCATAATTGAACTGTATTACTTGAGACGCTTGTTTAATAACGCAGTGGTTTCCTGTATTAACCATATTCAATATAACGTGATCAACTATTTTGATGGAGGTCGTTTGATGGAATCTAAGTAATCACATTGATCAATTGTTTAAAGTTTCGACATTCAGGTAGTTTAAGGAGAGGAAGTTTGAACTAAACAGCGTATACTCACAAGATATACATTTGGTGTAGAGCGATTTCAAGATGGGCACACTGTTTTTGCCGGAAGTAAAGGGAATGAGCAAAGTCCCTCTAAGTGGCAACATCTAAGGGGGAAAGCAACTACCTAAACATCCAATGGAATGTATCTCAGAGCCCTATTGGGGCACATTGAAACCGAAAGCTGAGTCGTTTTAAGATATATTGATTCCGTCCCTAGTGAGTTTCAAGAAAAATATATATTGTGAGAGAGAGGAATTCATTTTTTACTAGAAAGTCTTTCAAAGCACCGAAAGCCCTCGCAATATTTATCAATTGGTGATATTCCTTATTCTCTCTTAGGGTACCTAAACATGATAACATGTCAGATAAAAGAATCACATTTCTCTGAAATGTATTTCAAGCCCCGGTGGGAGCTCATTTTTAGGAAACTGCATATATTTCGTATCCCCTTGAAACTTGCAGAAGTACATTTCTTATTATTATTTTCAGCGGAATCTATTACATAACCCCGGACCACAAGATCGTCTTACCAATTTGAGCTTAGTATTTATCAAAATTTGGAAAATGTAGATGTAGAGGATAAACAAAGTGAACATTTTCCTTTTCTTAGTTTGATTTCTTTCTATTAATATGACGTTCAATAATGTGAATTGGCTCCATGTTTGAAACCATATTGGCATCCATTTGATGTCAACTATTTTTGCTTTCAGTAGTGGTGTGGCATTCTCATTTGTTAACCAATGTAAACATCCTATTCGATGACGAATAAAGGTGTATACACATAGTAATACAATAACAAAACGTTGTATGTCTCTTGTATTTTGTAATTCATCCATGAGGGTCTGTCGCTGTCACGGTCTCGGTCAATGAGCTATACACGTTTCGGTAGCGGATTACCAGCTCTTGATTACAACACTGCAGGAGATTATGCTGAATATTCAGAGACGATATAAAGTTTCATGTGGACTGAATAAGTCAAAACAAGTCTGGAGTGTTTCTCAAAATCAACTAAGCAAACCAATAAATGCAGAATCTCTGAATTAACCATATCCACGCTTTCATATCATGATATATCGCACTTTTCAGGAGAACAGTTCACTTAAAAAAATAACTAGTCATAAAATCCTACCTAATCAGCAACGAATGTATTAATACAGACATTGAAGTGTACAACTTTTATAACACGTCTTTTACGATATCAGTACATAAGCTGCGTGTAATATGTCTTAAATATGTACAATGTACATATAACTATAGGTTATGTTTCATGGGGGCCTTTCACAGAGACAATTTCCCATCAGCCCATTGACTTGTATGGTATGATTATATCACCACCTACTTATCAATATTTCTGTTCAAACAGAGTCTTTCGAATTTGTTATCAACAACTTTATTCACATTAATATTAACCTTTGTACTGGTGTTATCACTGTAGTTTATCTTTTATGAGAGACTCCTGATATTAGTTGTTATAGTGTTATCATGACGATAACAAATATTAGACAACCCTAAGGTGTCATTGAGGCTTGTCAGAGATGTCTCAGTTAACTTACATACTTGAAGTACAAATCTCCCGAATCGCTGCAGTTCAGGTCACAGAAGATTCCCAGACAAGAAAGGAAGATTTTTTTTTTATAACTGTATGTATTATGGTTTACTACAGAGACGTAACCGAGGATGCGTGTACTGCTCCCCTTATTTCTATATTAAATCAGGGGATCTCCTCCCTCCCCTCTCTCACTGACAGGACGAATATTAAAATAAAGCCTTGTGTACAGTACATGCATATGTAGCACGACGTGTGTTACAACATACATAGTCAGACTTGCTCTACATTGTTTCAAACGTTGCATTTAAGAACTCCCTAGTTTACCATATGTCCTCTGCTCCCATCCGCCTTCCCATCCCCTATCAAAATAGTGCATACTGGTGGATATCAACCGAGGAACACGAAATAATGAAATAAAATGTGAAAGCAGTGTAATTTCTGACTACTTAAAAGTCCATGTCCTCACTAAGTATTGCTTACTGATGGTAATTATCAAATTACACTTGCCTACAACTGCCTTCCTATAACGAATCTAATAAATATAAGAGATTAAATAACCTACTTGCTCTGTATAAAAATATTCAGATTTTATACGCATACTCATGCACATCATCATCAAAACTGGATAAGATTTTTTTCAACTTATCCATGACCTTTTCCCTCCTTGGCAGATAGACAATAGGTAAAAATATTGATTATGTTTAGAAACAGAAACAATTTTATACACAATACTGCTGCACTTGAAATCATCTTTTGAAGTTCACAAACAATGCTAATCTAATATGACTTAATAAGTTAGAAATTCAAATCGAAAGAGAAAAAGAGCGCGAGTTATGAGTACAAAGGTCGTATGACTGTTATCGCCTTGGTCGTGTAACAAAAGCTTATTATATCTACGAAACCAAACACAAAAGCAAACTTGTTTGCCTTATCTGGATTGCATTGATTGACACATCTTTGTATATGGAGATAAGTAACAGTTAAAGCGATTTATTGCATTTAAAGGTTAAGGTCCAGGTACCCATAACTTACATTGTGTTATATGAGTTGTTTTTAAACAGTGGTCTTGTTAAGTTAGCTTAAAGTAGAAATTTCCAGTTCTTGTTTGTATTTATTTTTTTGGTGGGGGGGGGGGAGGATTTTGATCAATTTGTCTGTTTATAGTAAAATGTAGTATAATTAAATATGCTACTTTTATGATATTTAATGTTTCCTTAGTTAATTCAGTATAAGGAATACTGAATTAACTAAGGAAACATTAAATATCATAAAAGTAAAATTATAAATTATAACGCTTCCTCCCTTAAGACCTAAAATAATGATACTGATCGAATCAGTGAAATAATGGCAGCCTGTTGCGTTATGGGAATCCTCTTTTAGTGACAACACATAATTTTCTACTAAGGAAGTTGCTTACAGTTCTGCCGATCGCGACATCTTGCCCGAAAACGCAATACTATTAGGATTTGATGTTTTATCCAAATTGTTGACTTTTCGTTGAATTATAACACACCTCTAACAATGCCTCTCATTTCTTAACACGTTACTTTCAAGAGCCAATCTCAAGTACAGTCTTCATATTTCCAAGTATGCATCAATACATGCCGTCTAGACGTGAACACATGCATCCTAAATGTTCATTGTTCTAGCAGGATTAAAAGTACGTCAGATGAAAAAAAATGTAACTTTATTCGTAGAAACAGACGAGTAGACAGGCTCCCATATATGCATTTAATATGGGGACTGTCTTGATGTCGGCTTAAAGGACTGAAAAGGAGGTCAAATAATAAGTTAAAGGGGCCCTATATTCCATACTGTTAGATGGCACTAACTCATATTGGTACGGGACTGTGTGGTATTGACATTATAGTCGGTGTGAAGTAAAGTGAAGATATATTATCATTTGAACGCTAATTGCATTATGACTAATATTCCCATCCACCACAAACCACATTTTCTCCTTTCTACAAAAGAATCACCCCCAATCCCCACCCAATTTAAAAAATAACAAGAATATGCGACGAACGATGAGTCAAAATACTGTCGTGTGATGTTATATAAGAGAACGTGGGGTGAAACGTGATGTAAATTTGGCACCGTTTACGGGTTTTAGAATGGGTTTACTTGTACACATATTTTGATCAGTTTTCAATTAGTTATAATTGCAATGCGTAGATAGGAACGCCACCCTCTTTAGTAACGGTGAGTATTTCATTCATTTCTGTCTCTTACATTCCATCAATAAAGTAAGTAGCGAAATTAGTTATCACTTTTTGACACAAATACGTATGTCAACGATATGTTGTAATACCAGTTTGTCAGGCGCGTAGCCGGCCTTCGTATTGTGAGTGGGCAACACAAACTGGTGTCTCCGTGCCCGCAATAGCAAGTAGCGAGTAACTGTGGGTATTATGATAAATGCTTATTTGTCAGATTTGCCAATTTTGGGCCGTGATGTTTTCTTTTATTTTTTTGGCGGGTCACTTTGCCCCAGTGATCCCTCTCCTCCATCTGACTACGTCACTGCTGTTTGGTAAACGACTGAGACTATATGATTTCTTTTCAATGAATAACTACCTCACAGCTACAACCGCTCTAAACATTGTCGACAAAAAGTCTCTGGATTGTAATCCAGTGCAAATATCAAATAAGGAAATCGAGGGCGATCTAAACGTTCTTTTTAGAAATGAATTGATTAAATGTGGATTGTGTCAATGAGCGCGCGTGCGTGTGGGTGTGGGTTGGCTATATGCGTACCTAGCTAAATATTGGTTTAATCCGTTCAAATTGGAATGTTCAACGTACCAGTGCTTAATGTATAGTGCAAATCGAAAGTATCACGTATCGACATATTAACTTTGCTATTATTGATTTCTGAAAAGAGTTAGTTCATGTCGCTGCGTACTGATTGGTTATTTTTATCTTGTGACCGAATCCAATACGTTCAATCGATGGTATTAGGTAGTTATTTCTTGAGGATCTCTTTACATGACATATTTTAGGCCATCCATCGTTTTGTTTCACCAATTGCAATCATATCACTGACAGAACAAACACAAATAATCAATAGCTTGGCTTCCAGAGAGATTATTACCAACAATCGAAATTATATTACTGAGAAGCTACCGATACAACGAATATGTTTTATATGTTACAAAACCGTTCGATTGGCAGAGGAAACAGGAGATAAAACAAAGTAATCTCAGAAGTCAATATTAACAATTAAAGTTCTACGGACACCAATTTAAACCATATTTAACGCGTTTTTGTGTGAGATAATCTCATACAAAACCTGTTCACATATCTGTTATTGATTCCTTAACATATACATTTTTTTCTCCAATAGAGATACAATAAACTGTTACCCATGGTTACCAGGAAACCTTGCTCCTCTACGAGCAATGCAATAACATCTGTTTTAGTCCGATATCGAGCAAATATGAATTTTACCTCTGAACCCTTTAATATAACCTTCGTTTGCAATTCATGGCTGGTAAATTACAGGTATGGTATGTTTTATTACAATACAGGCACTAGACATGTTTGTAGGAACTACTAGTTTCAATGGCTAAAGGACTGTTGATGAACTAACGTAAATACTCAAAAAGAATTTATACTTTGTGATATGATGTACCAGAATGGCTCCCTCCATGGTTTCCACGTTTCCTTGAACAGAGTACATCATGTGCATAACTGATTGCAACAAATTATCATATGTGTAGTATTATGTCTTCCTAACTGCGTTAAAATTACGATTCACATTATAAGCTTCAAAACTTAGCAGTCGTAGAAAAACTAGCTTAAAATACAAACAGTGATAAAAATACCACGTAGCTTCATCTCGCAGACTGCAGTTGCTTCGAAGTCTGTAATTATATAAAATAACGGCACTACATAAGTTACCAACAATTTTGAGTGCAACATTACACTTCAATTGACTCCAGACGTCTTGGAAACAAAACGTACGTTTATATGGTTGCTTCTCTAGGTCAAAGGTACAACTCCCGTATACATATATGTGGTACACATATACATTTCTATAGGTTTATCATCTCGCACAAACGCTCTACTCGCAAAACGCGGAACATTGACAATACTCAGCTTAAATAACTGTTTAGGCAGAGTATGTGTGTCCCTTTCTAGAATTATGGATTCGTGATTGGTGAAATTGGACTTGTGACCCACACAGCTATTGTAAAGAGTCCCATTGAGCTAACCACATGAATACGTGAGGGCGTTGTCTCATAGAACACCATGGAATTGGAACTCCATCACCTACGTTACATATGGTTTGTTCAAACTGTGCAAGGTGATGTCAGATTATCACAGGTTACGAATATCATATTTTCTTGTTCTATTATTCCGGCAAGTTAATTTGAATTTACAGCAGATAGCGCAAACAATCGGAAGATTTCGGGGATTTGCGGTGTGGAGTTGGGAGAGTAAGCTTCAATCCTTTTAATGGCAATGGTTCTCATGGCGGAGAAGATTGCTATAATCAGCACTTTCTACAGCATTATGTTCTGATTCAGCCCCAAAGCACCCCTTATCTCCTATCCCCAATTTCTTACCTGTGTTAGGGCATCTGCAGTCAACATAACCCGCAAATGTGGAGTATACATCGCTCATGTTTCTGCGTTAGGCCATTCAGTAAATCCATCGTTAGTTGTTTTTAGTTGGATAAAACAAAATGCTGCGATATTGTGTCACGGGACGCTTATTAGAAAACATCCCGGACGGCATAATATATACCCACAAGTCAAGACGTTCCCCATGCATCTGTGCTCGACGATAACTGATAAAAGACGCATGTACCCGTGTAAAGGGTTAACTTTAAACGAACCCTGGATGCAGGTCTGTGTTGTGTTTATGGAGAAGTCTTGAATCAAATTATATTAACTTTTATACAGGGTTAATAAACACACAATAATTATGACATAAAATACTACTGTTTTTTAGGTTTTATCTATTTCCAGTTTGGGAAAATTTGTATTAAGGATCGAATTGTATTTTATGTTTGAAGCAGATTTTATTGAACGGAATTGCTCATAATGCAAATGATCGTGTTTGGAACAAACATTGTATGACATGAACTGTTACGGTATAAGTTCCGCCTATCGGAAAAAAAGTAATGTTTATCATAATTGTTTTCTTACAATTTGAAAATTATGTATTATTTAGTGACAACGTAAGGACAGGGAACAAAAAAACTCCGACAGTTAAATAGTAAAAAATAATTCACACATTCTGCACTAAATTTGAACAAGGTAGGCCCAGTGAAAAAAATACCCTCCCCGTCACAGAGGGAGGTGCGGGGAGACTTTTTTACGTGTGAGTATACCCTTAACAACTTTTAATGCATGCTAGTGCCAGGCTTCAGTGGCGGGGCTAGGGGTATTGGTCAGGGGGGGGGGCGAGAATGGTCTGTAGGGGCGCTTTCGACACCATAGGTTTGCGCGAAGCGTATAAAACTTGTTTGAGTAAAGATACTACCTAGATCGCCGGAAATGACCCTTTCCGGGCATTGCTAATTTGCAGATAAACGAAGAATAAATAGGTGTCATCGCCATTTGTGACAACTCGGAAGTTTATATGGGTGTTTAAAGTACACTTTGTTTATAGCAATCCCTGTGGTATCTTTGTGAGTGCTCATGTTTTCGTAGCCCTAATACAATGCCTATTAGGTATTCTGGACCTGTAAATGCCAACAATACCATATCTGGGGAACGACATTTTGCCAACACCTTTATTGGCATAAATATGTCATGGTATAATATTATGATACCTAAAATATACTACTATAAATTGAAAAGAAGCATACCTCAACGAAAAATATTTTATGAGACATGGGAGTATTCATATCCGACACGCCGAACATGTGTTATCTGAGCTTCATTTTCCTCCCCTTTGATTTCGAGAATCGATCAATCACTTTGTCTAAATCAAGTTGGTCGGCTCTATTGCGCTCCATGCTTATAATAGCAAGATTGGAGAGCCTAGTCTGACCCATGGTTGATCGAAAGTAGTTTTTAATTAGTTTTACCCTACTAAAACTTCTTTCAGCAAAGACACTGTCAACTGGCAAAGTGAGGAATATTTGATACAATATCGAAAGATTCGGAAACGTTGAATACATATCATTTGCAATAATGAAACTGAGAACATCCTTCGCTGCCAGTGGTTCTTCCGCACTTGAGATAAAAACGTTACGATAAACCCTTTTGAAAGAAACGAATTCATCTACCACCTCACTAATGTCAATATCTTCAGCGTAATATTCCGCTAAGCTACGAAGAATTTCAATATCACTATCGTCAAAACGGACACATTTGCGAGGATCGAGAACATCAAACTTACACACTAAATTGTTGAAGTCAGTGAAGCGTGTTGAGAGCTTGCTAGAAAAAACATCCAAAATGTGAAAAGAGGTGTTGGTTTTAAAGTTATATCTGCCATCATTTGATATGGTGTCAGTAGCCATCTCATCGAACTGGCGTTTTGTTCTGCGAGTTCTTTAAACTTGGTAGTGTTCTGATATATTGCATTCTTGGGCCATCTTACCTGCAGTTATTTCTATTTGTCCAAACATTTCATCGGCTCGGAGTGCTTGAATATTTTTGGAGCAGCTTTTCACGAATGTTGCAGCTGTGGTGAGGTCGATGCTGTTGCTTTGCATGTAAGATGACATAATTTTGATTTCAGTCAATACTTTCTGCCAAAAACACAACATGACTTTGAACTCAAGTGTGTCAAGGGTCTGTTATAGTCCATTGGCTTCTGCTACTACCTTATGAGTACAATTGCGGACGTCGCAATCACTAATTCTTGCCAGGGCATTCTCAATTGCTCTAATGTTATTGCAAACAGCATCTTTCACACTTTTGCGACTTGCCCAACGCGTGTTTGATAGTTTTTTTAAGGTTAAGATAATTTCATGCAACGATTGCTTCTCTTGTAATTGTTCCGCTTGAACAATTTGAAGGCAAGGCAAACTGCTGGTAATGAAAACGTACACAAACTATAATGTACCGAATAACAACTGTGCGCTGACGCAAGAGGAAGCCGCATTAATAAGAACAAGATTAATATTATGTGCACAACAGTGGATGTATATTTCCGACGGTGATACATCGTTGCTGAAGGACATTTTCTAAATTTAATGACTTGAAAGTATCACACAGCAAATCGAAGTACCCTGCAGCAGATCCATCCTCTAGCTCTTTGAAGGCGATGAAAGATTCCCGTGAATGACCAAAACTGGTTACATATCTCTGCGACAATGAGAATTGGTCCACACGAGAAATATCGATAGCTGAATCGATAATGAGTGTAAAACACTGTGCTGCTCTAACCTCATCTGATATCTGACATGATATCTCTTCAGCAATAGCCTCAATTAGATCGTTTTGATTATCATGTGTTATATAATTTTCACTGTTTTTTTAATATTTTAGATGTTCGTCTAGTAGGGTATCATACTTTGCTAATAATTTTAGCAGCTCTAAGAACTTCCCTTCATAAGTACCAGGTTCACCCCCGCCAGCACATGTCCCCGAAATGCAAGGCACTGTTTGCTGATGAAACTAACGCAATCAAGAAGCCTTTTTAAGATATCGCAATTTTTCTTAATCTCTTCGTTTTCTTCTGTCAAAAGCTGAGTTATAAAGGGTAGTTCTTGTGCCAGCCGATAATTTGTTAACCGCAATGTTTCACTGTCGTAACGATGAATATCAGTTTGTTCATGATCAGCAATTTTCTCTGGTCCTTTTTTTAAATTAGAAAAACCAAAATTAGGTCCGGCCCATGCCCTTGAATGATGTTTATTGTTTTTGTCAACTAATAGCCAACACAAAAAGCAAAAGCACTTACGAGGCGAAAATATTAATCAATTTCTGTTCACTTTACACTTGCCGACTGATGAATTAACATACCACTCCTTACGGAAGCGCCTTTGATCTTTGTTAACATTAAAATCATCAAATCCATCCTTTAGACCAGGTTGGCATGGTCCAACTTTTAAAATGTAAATGTTGGTGTTAAAATCGCTTAATCACGACATGAAGCTGGATCAGAAGGATAGTCTACATCTAATTCAATGACTCTTTGCTCCAGTGTATGTTCAAAATTTGACTCATCATCATCCACCATCTGGATAGCAGCATCATCATCAACCATCTGGATAGCAGCATCCTCAGCGCTCATTGGATTACTTGCTACCACTTCCGATGAAGGGCCTTCACAAAGTTCACTCACCGGCTGATTCTGATGGCGATTATCTTGTGTTTGGTCTGAGACCTCTTTAGATTCGCCAGAGAGCCTAGAAAGAAAGTGATTCAGGAAACAAAACAATGCATATACCTTGATAACATCCTACAATCTTTGAAAAAAGCATCATGAGCAAGCAAACTGTAGGCTAAACATTTTTGCCATATGCGCAACCCCATTCAGTGTCTTATCTTTTGTCGAAGATTGTAGTAGCTATCAATACTGATATTCTGAGTAAGTGAAAGTATAAAAATACAGCCCATGGAAGCAGGCCCGTTACGCCGTTGGGGCACGAGTGTGTAAGGTAGGGTTCACACCTCGCGCAGACTACTGCCCCCAGTAGCAAATGAAACTAATAACTGATTTTTTGTTGCTTCTCATATATGATGCACGTGTGTGACCCGCCTTGTATTGCTGGTGCCACCCTCTAAATTTCCTGGTCATAGTCATGCACAGAAGAAAATAACAAACCATCATGCAGTTATTTTCCATTATATTTAACATAGCCCAGGCTATCTACCGAGTTTGATTACCGTAAATCAACCCAAAACATGTCTACATTGCTCCACAGCTCCCGTAGGGGGCTTTTATAGCATGCACCATGACCATATTTAATACATATTATGACCCCGCATGCCTCAAATGTCAATAATTTTTAGAGCTAGCCACTTTGGTCTAAAACTAGGTGTACATTGATAAAGTTTTCATGTAGGCTTATTGAGAAGTGTACCAAGCCAGAGCTATGAGTGAAAAGGGCACTATTTTCAAGGCCAGTGGTCTTATGGCCTCTCTTTAATTTCAGCCCTGATTGTGACCCCGCAATCCCCACCCTAGTCCCCACTGTTGCAAAAGTCTCTAATCACTACACACTATTGTACGTTAACCAAGTACGACAGTAATAAACGTAACATAATACATTCCATTTCCTACCTTCCGTCATCGCTCTCTTCTGGGGGTTTTGTTAATTGATCACTTTTAAAAAATCCATCCAGACTATGGCACGTTGATGCTACTTCTTTCAGCGCCTTCCGTTTCCTCATTGCACATCCAGATGGTTTATATTTAGGCATTTTGTGATATCAGAGATGACACAAGTATAGGCCTATGGTATCCCGTTACACACGTTCCGATTGTCAACTAACAAATAACCTACTGCACTAATCAACACACTGCTCATGGAGCGGCGTATAACGTACACTGCATGCCGACTTAAAGTTTGGTGTTTATTACTATTTCAGCCACTGCGCGTGGCGTATCGTCTGAAAATAGATCAAAAACCCCGTACAGTTCTTTGAAATGGTTTCGTACAATGGAAGTGCCGATAATTAAAGACCGCCGTTAGAGCATTTTGTCAGAAAATTAAACCAACAAAAATATGACAAATGTCAATAGGTAGATGAGAGCGCAATAAAAAAGTCAGTAATCGCGAATGAGTAAAAAGTGGTAAAAAGCTGAAAGGGCGCCAACAGTCCATTTGAGTCCGTCAAGGGTGAGGGGGTGGGGGGGGGGGCATCCGCCCCTGAGTGTATGGATGCTCCGCCACTGTCAGGCTTGTTTTCGAGTGCTGCTCAACAGTTTTCAGGTTAGACTTAACTCGAAGACAAGTAGATTGTTGATCTTTTCTTTCCTGTACAATATGACTATTGACAAGGCCAATCAAGTTCCCGTCACCCATACCTTGTTTAGGACATATGTGAGTCCTCACCATGCCGTACTACATGAATCGTGTATTACTCTCATTACCTGTTTCGAAGTTATGTATCCCCGCTCGTCTATGCACTTCCGCACATCAATTAAGAGTGCTTTTTACTAACAACTACGGTCCAGTAAGGCCTTATTTAAAAGTTGGATTGTATCACATAGGACGACAAATAAGAGATGAAAAACAAAAACAAAGTGTTAAAGAAGTAAAGAAATACATTCGCAGATGATTTACTTCACTTTTATTAACATTTAGGGTTTAACGTACAATGAAAGGTTCGCATATATAATCATCACGTGTTCACTTTCCACCAATCTGAGTATACGTGTATACAACCATATAATTATCATCATATGTGTACTAGAAACGGTGATTATGGAATTACTTTTACAAGAATTAGAAGTACATTGATTGAACGCATATAGAAACGATTATGACAGGAAGAAAAACTGTCATAAAAATGAAAAAAAATGAAGAAAGCAATAGTAAAGAGAGCAAAGCGTTGAAATTAACGGAAACACAAACCAAATCACTATCTTTGGCTCATATGATATAAATCTGTGTGAATAAACATACTTCCCAAACTGAGATGATATAATTTATAGAACTTAAAATGATAATTCAAGTGTAAAAATATCTTAAACTGATGAGAGAGAAACATATTCCAAGCTTGCTGGTACATATTTAATTCAATTCCTTTCCATCGTATTAGAGTTAATAACATTTGAAATTGACATGTTTTTTGACAAAAGTGAATTTGAAGCTAACCGGAACAAAAGTGAATTTGATGCCATATATGTACAGATTTGTTTATGAATATATTGGAAATGTACATCAAAGTTACGTTTTCAAAATAAGGATTCATTAAAATATGAACATACTGCAGTCATTTGGGTATTAGTACATTCACATCCCTGAAAACAGAGTTGTAACCATTTTAAATATAATGTAATATCAATAAAGTTAAAACAAAGAAATAAACAGAGCATTTTCTATAAGTGTGCCGCAACTATGACGTCACACCTGTTTGCTTCAAGTTCACCAATGTTACAAACTATGACAATATCATATATCGATATCTTAAAAAATGCAAAGTAAGGAATTGGATGCAAATTTCACAAGGATGCTTAGTATATAATCTTATTTAATCAGTCGATATATATTTACCTCTGAGTTATCCTTTTAAGATTAGCAACGTTACAGTATATTTTGAGTCAAGACGTAACTTATCAAACTCGTCTTCAGAACAGAATAATGTAAATAAATGAGAATTAAAAATATAAAGAACATGACGTAATTAGAATCAGTCTGTCGGGTTCAATTTCTGTTGCGATCCTCTCTACCATATACCAAAATGACGACGTAATATCAACATTTAAGGAGATATTTTACGTTAAGCACATGATCAAAGCATTTTTGAATTGACTGTTACTGATGAAATGTTAGTCTTAAACTGTTAAATCTTTGTTTGTCGGTAAACCACATTGAACGTTCATGTTTTATTATTCATGCGCTGATGGGGATCAGTCAATACAACACATATAATATGCCGTAAGATTCATCATAACAAACTAAAAGTATTTCAAATCATGATTAGAATGGACAAAACATAATTCTGTAAAAACATTTACAAAGCAACGTTTAAAAGGATTATGAAAGAATGAAAAGAAAAGTATTGAAACGATCAAACAAGTTATTAAAATCTCAGTTACTTAATATGAAAAAATATATACATTTGTCATCATTTGATATGACGTAACATTTATGTCATTTTATTGTCTTCATGTTATGAACGATAATACACTGGAACAGAAAGAAATAAACAACTGCTGACTTAGAAATAAACATATCCCAGATATGAATTAATTTCACATCTAAGTTCTTTTAGTTCCAATTTAATAACAGAATGGCATTGCAGTTAACCAACGAATGTCATTTAATCTTAATAATGACACAATTACGGTAGCTCTTATCCTGTTAGATTCAAGAGACACTGCGTAGCTCGGTTTTAATCAAAGTTTAATCAAAATAAGGTAAAAGAAGGAACGTAAAAACCACAGAAAAGCTAAGGCATGCGCTCCTAGTTACCGAGTGTATTTGGATACAGTATGAACATATTTTAACCAAAGCATTCCAAACATGTCTGCTTAAAAAAGTTTCGAAGTATTAGTATAATTAAACGTTTAATTGATGTTATGAGTAGTAAAGTGTTTGTTGGGTGGGGATTGGGCAGGGGGAGTGAGGTTGGTATAGAGGTCTGGAATTGGGATGAATAATAACATTACATACAATTGAACCAATAAAGGATGGTCTATCCTGCACACGAGGAGTGCATAGAGTCCGAGAGCAGGTCACCAGTAATACCTGACCAACACACCATTACGTAATAGCGAATACTTCGTTACATATTGTGGAGAATAAAATAATAAACAATACTGCACATTACCGTTTAGTTCCATTCTACAAATGAACGTCCAGATGGTGGTGCAAACGAGTACTATAACAACTTCTTGGTCACCAATGTAGTGGTTATGTCATCTAACCCCTCAAACAACACCCCCTCCTCCCCCGCCCCTCCAAATACACAAAAAAAAGAGTAAGATAGGGAGTGTACTCTCTCTCTCTTTCCTCTCTCAATAGTTGACATTCAAGAGAAATATAGGCTCCTGTACTGATGACGTAGTGTTTGATGGATGACGCCATTAGAAACCTTATTGGCTCCTGGCACTTTGGATTTGGCTCAAAGAGCAAATGAATTAAAAGTGAGAAATGAAAATATATGTGGACAGTTATGTTACTAATCAATTGTAAGAAATTACTTGTTGTACACTTTACCATACTAAGTAGCCTTTATACGAAAATTTAAGATATCGAATCTTTGTTTGGAGTTCTTTGTAGTATGTGGAGTTATTAACAGTTTACAAACCTAAGCCCTTAACAGGTAGGAGAAAGAATCCACTATTCATCCAATCCCCTTCTCCGAAAAATAAAGAAACTGCTAGCAATAAATTTAAATTATGTATGATATATGTGGTTGAACCAACCTAAAAGGTGGATACTATATCTTAATTAATAGTGGACGAGTTTCTTATAATTACTCATTGTTTCAAACATGTGCTTCTCTGTTTTGGTTTGATTTAACTCTCATCGAGCTAAATTCAAGCGACACAAGAAGTAAATTTGTTAGATGTTTCTTCAACTTGGTAATCAATGACGTCACGATACTATTTCAGTAGTTGGCGAAGTTGAGATAGCTGTCTCTTAATAGAACGTAGATAGTGGGTAAGTGAACTCAGTATAAACATTAGCAGCATATACATCATATTCAGAAATGTTCATCAAGTCAACATGCCATTGTCTTTAGAAAATATACATTTGATGACGCCATAATCATACTAGACTAGTTGCATGTGTATTATACTGGAGCTCTATCTGGCGCTATTTGTAGTATTTAGGAGATACTAGTTAACAACCTTATCTCTTGATAAGATCCTTTCGCAATTAAATTACTGCCATCTTTTTAAGAAGAGAGTGAATGACGTCAGTCCTGCTATGATTGGCGACGCCAGATGAACATGCAGTTTGCATTGAGCTGTAATAGCAAGATAAAATGATACATATTAGGTAATATTGTTATTGTAATAAATGAATTGAGCAACTACGTATTAGTAGAACAATGGTGAAGTAATACCTACACAACCCCCCTCCCAACCCACACCCGCAAAAGTGTGCCAGTAATACCATAAGCCAAAAAGTAATTTAGCCCACCAGCTACACAAAACACCGCGAAACGTGACGCAAGCAAACGACCACTATGAAGTTGCCCTCTTTGGGCACACAATTCATGGCGGCTCTCTCTTCAATGCCTTTATTGTTCTCGTAGGGATGTCTACCCATGAATTGCAAATTAACATTCTTCTAAACTTCAACGGTGAAATTAATTTGCTCTGTTAGTATACGTTACACTCCTAATATTGGTTCTATGCAAGGAAATAATTTGTTACACAAGACGATGTTGTAGGAAACAGAGATGGAACAAGATAATGTTCTTTAACATGTTTGTGTTTTAGAAAACAGTATCGTAACCCGCTGACCTCAACATCCCTTCTGTCTCTTAATTCATGAATCTGAATTTCAGTTCTCCCTTTTTCCGATCCCACCTCACTTATTTAAAAATTACATTTTTACGTCCTTAATTAGGTCACAGTTGTCAAAGAGCTGACGAGCCATGGTATATATTGCTCAGATTTAACTCTCTTCTTTCCACTGATTCGATTATTTCTGTGTCGTCCAATAGAGTGACGTCACCATATCACACATAGTCGTATCCTAATAAACTTTCAATGTTTATCGACAGTTTTGTCCCGGTCAGTATTAACGGAGGACTCACGATAATTTCCAGTTTTGTTCCTTCAAATTAATAATCTAATGAAGAAAGGTGGAATTATACTTACCATTATAATAACCGTTTTAGTGATAACACACATGTTAGCAGATAAATAAATGTATCTCTTCCAAGCTATGGCCTTCTTACGCCTCATCAGCGAAAAGGAAGGTTGTGTATCCGACATTATTGCAATAATGAACATATAATTGTGTTTCTTACTAATGGAAGGAACTTTTCAATCATTTTATACATTTAATCAAGGATCAGACTGGTAACGCAAACTATATTAAAACCAATTACAGTTGAAGCAGTTGAAATTAGTGACCATATAAAATAGAAAATCACAGATATAGGAATACAAACTTTGGTTAATGATGGATAATTTGTTTAATATATTAAGATCTTACAATTAAAAGTAGCAGACACAATCTCTTTTAACAAATATTATTCTAAATACTAAGGTAGAGAGTATTCAGCTGTATTGACTTACATTAACTTGCCGCTTGCCATCTTTCTCTAGTAAGCTCTCTCATCGAATCCCTTAGCAAGAGGGAAAAGAACAAGTAATGAGTATGTTTAAGATAACACAGAAACAAAGGCAGTATATTTAAATGTTGTAAATATTCATCATATGCAGCCATAAAAGTATGTTCTCTCAGAGGTTATCGATTTAGGTTAATCCAAACTTAATTTCACTTTATTTTGAAATTCATTTTGAATGTTTTCAAATGTCTTGACAGTTTTTGTCTTAATTATTACTACTTCATTTATCATTTTAGTAATTTCTAACGAGTACATCCTGCAAATATTTTAGTACTGAACACGTAATACAGATGACGAATAAATCCATGAAACCATGGTCACACATGCTGTGGGCGCTTTGATTCCGTGCTTGAAAGGACTAATTTGCGAAGTTTGGATTCGAAAAAAAGTTCTATCGTTTGCTTGAAATATTGAAAATAAGTATATAGATAAAAAATATGAGTCGTATATGTCAACATATATTGACTAATAGCACAAGGAGATAATCCTATCCCAATCTACAAAAGTGATTATGTGTAAAATAGGATAACTCTACAAGAATCAATTAATTTATCTTCACACCCCATCCTTTTCCCTGTAAGTAACCATCAAATGACCTATTCAGGGGATTCCCCTTACTATCACAATGACGCAATCAATGCAACCCAATGTACAATCAAATTGGTGCGATGCAGGGAAATGTTCCGTCCTGATTTTAAGCTGATCCCGTCAATCTGAGTAGCCATGTTCAACTTAGCGCAGGGTTTAACATTCGCATCATTATGAAAGGTCGACAATAACATTAAAAATTAATTTAATCATTATAGAACCATACCCTGGTCACTCATGTCTCATTCTTTGCTTTGCGTAAGAATTCACAAGTGTAGGAGCCAAATCAAATTCTACATTGACTCACGTGATTATGCAATACAAAGGTGAGCTGGCGAGGGTGCAGTACTTTTGGTGGTTAAAATAACCTGAGTACTCCATTCTGAAGGTAAACTGAGATCCATTCAAGTGGTTTATATATTTCTAGCTGGACCCCACCCGACCTCTTCTCCTCTAGCACTTTGAAACCACTTTGGACCTTCATATTGTTGTACCTTGAATAAGGACATTCCATGACGTCACAATTCGTTATATCTAACGAGATATTTAATTTAGTTGGTTCCCTTGACCATGCTAGTCCGGGTTCTACTCCTATGGTTTGTTATGGCAGAACTTGTGTTAATATTAGCAGCTTTTATTTTCAATGGAAGAATATGAATAATGTAGGCAATAATTATAAATGTATATTATAGTCCGAAAGACAAAATTTTGTTTTGCTAGCTTTACCTTGTTCTCAAAAACTATAATAATTAAGGATAAATCGTCCAGATTTAAGATCGATAGTGATTTATTAACCAGTCTAAATATCAGCCCCGATAACACAATAACGGGTGGTGGAGGGAGGAGGGTGGGGGAGGACGTCGACAAATGTGTATTGATGCTAAAAGCGCTGGCCTGGGAATGCCTCCCTCCCCATGGTCAAGAGCCCGCTTAATACGGATGGTCAGTGGTCTGGTTGCATCCGTAGACATATTGCCTACGCAGTCTTAAAAACTCCTGAAATAAAGTTTTAAAAGTATTGTTATGGCGTCCCGGAGCCCCAAAGCAAAAAAATACACAACTATACTGATTGAATATCACTGTTCCGAAAACAAATATACGCGATCATAATACACTCCCGTCCCCTTCTCGCAGCATCCGGGGTTTGGTGGTTACCATAGTACCAGCGCCTGGGAAAATGTCAGTCTGTAGGTAATACGCCTACAGTTACAGCAAGGCTTGACCTCGTTTTGGTTTTTGAGATAGATTGGAGAGATTGGAGAGATATTAAGTATAAAAGAGATAAAGGTAATCATTTTTCAGACCTTTTGGTAAACCACTATTTGTTTGGTCAAAGAGGACCCTCAAAACACTGTCAAACAAGAAATTCAGATTACTTTCTAATAAGTTTATTACTATATTGTTAGTTTTTCTGAACAGTATCAGCATAGCGATCCGTAATTCAAAACGAACGGTAATGCGGACGTTAAAGCGTGAAACTGGCCGCTGTTTATGAAAATCTTATAAACAAGTTTGATCGTTTAATGTCGACATCCAAAGGGAATTTACTTCATTTATCTATTAACATGAATATAGCTATAGATCTATGTTATTAATATTGTTCCTGTTTCTTCATGGTTACACATTACAGTTATGTCCCAGATGTCTACAGACGTAATATATCAACATGTATTACAACTATTAAACGTTGAGTGACTTCTGAAACTACGGCGAAGAAAGTTGGTAGACCAAAGACGTTCGTGAAGAGGGATGGGTTAATTTACATTTTCATCAAACTTTGGGTTACGTACTATAGTTTAAAACAATTTAGACGGACGAATGCTACCTCCCTCCGCCTTGAAACAATAGAACTACAAGCCGCTAGTTTTCTGCCTTTCAGGAGAAAAAACTTCATTACGTCAACTTATCCGTCACCTGCCTGGTGAGTACACACCCTTTTTCTCCTAGCTGCATGTGTAAGCTACCGTCATATTTGAAAAGAATTTTAATGGGCACTAGTAAGAAAGATTAAAACGTGCCTTGATATCAGCTATTATGTTCATTCTGAACAAACGTTGACAGTATTCAATAATAAACGGCCGTACGAACATCATCTGTTAGCTGGATTAGCTAGGTTTTA
Source organism: Apostichopus parvimensis (assembly GCA_000934455.1). Classification (NCBI taxonomy): domain Eukaryota; kingdom Metazoa; phylum Echinodermata; class Holothuroidea; order Aspidochirotida; family Stichopodidae; genus Apostichopus; species Apostichopus parvimensis. Next base: position 51,531 of record KN882469.1, on the reverse strand, counting down.
ACACATATTAAAGAGTAATGTTTTCATGGAATATTCCAAATTAAATTTCATGTAAACGGGAAAAAATTGTATTGTATTTCCTTGCTACCTTATTTTCACCAACATCAGAAAGGTTCGGTATACTATTCAGAAATTGGCTTTTATATTTTTATATTAAAAGAAACAGACTAAACCCCATCGTAAAAAAACAATAACTGTTACAGGATATGATAAACAATAATCAATTAATTGAGATAAGAACTAGCGTACACCTTCTCGAAATCTTACTTGAGACTTTTTGAACTGACACAAATTTGAATAATATATCGCTATTTTTGTTTTTGTTTTGACTGTTCATGTTGGCAGAGAGCCAACTCTCATGCACGCACGCAGGTTCATCTCAAATCACCTTAGTTTGTTAGCTACCTACACCGTTACTGTCATGTCATTTATATCAAGGGACCCGAATTGGAACTTGGAATTGCACCCCTCTTCCATTTAATCCACTCTGTAAGGGATTACTGTATGACGTCATCAATCAGACATTACAACATAAAGTGTTCATTTTGTTTATAGTTTCCTTATATCTCATATAACAACAGTTTGCTCCGAGTTATAAATGTATTCTACAGTGGACGCTCTCGTATTACAATGAATAATATTGATGCTATAACCAATACCCTAACTCAAACTACCCAGTAAATCATCTTGCTCATAGATTCACTCACATTTACCAACCTAGCGGACTAGTTTATCTCTTCAATTTCTATAGTTAATATGTTCCTGTTTGACGGGTAGGTGGTGATGCTTACATGAAAACTGTAATGCATCGTTTACCGAATTTCTGCGAGAAGCTTGGCTCCTCTTTAACCACCCCAACCCATCCCGACCACAGATAATGATTATAATGATTTTATATTATCAAAGAATACTGGAGTAGATATTTATGAGCATTTTAAGCCTTCTAGATTTAGCCCTTTATGTGTAGAGAAAATGTTTACACTACAGTAACACTGTTGAATCGTCATATGACATTTAATAATGTTATTATATTATGTTTTTCTTATGTGTCAATAAAGGTGACCTTTAAGAATTTGTTTTTGTCAGTTCCTTTCACAGTCAATAACTCGTGAAATATTGTTTCGCGAAGAAAGAATGAACAAAGGATTTACTATAACAAATTTAAAAATCTAGTTTTTTTTAATATTTTTTTAACTAGTAACGAATTATGATCTGTACATCAGCATAGTGAAATTAAAAAAAAAAAAAATCATCATCATCATAACGAGATATATACTGTAACTGACTTATCTATATTTCCTGTTCTTTATATGCCAGTTATTAATGTTTCCTTCCTGGTGAGAAACAAGGTAAAATACTTTTTGTCTTAATTGTTTGTTCCACAGTAATTAACACCTCATTACAAGTTAACAAATTACCGTTACTAATAAACAGGAACATGATTCTATGTCTTTCTTACCTCTTCTCCTGGTAGATTACCCTCATCGTCACAGGCCTGAAAGGAAGGAGAAATATTATTTTCATGGCATTTTGAAATTGTTTTGCAGGAAAATATAACAACTTAAAGGCGAGGCAAAAAATATATAAGTTAGAATAATATATCTTCACAAATAACGCAGTAAACTATTCCTGACAGGTAAACGCACATCTGCATTTAGCACACTAAAGTCAATATAGGAGACAGACTCGTCACTGTAAGATACACGGACTTAATAACATCGGCATAGGAAAGATAAATTAGTCTTAAATTCGTAATTAAACACTGTGTGATCTCATCAAACACTGAACTACGTCGTTAAACACTGAGTGACGTCATCAAACAATATGTGACGTCATTAACACATTGTGACGTAATAATGATAAACTTCTCACTAAGATGATCAGATGGATACCATGGACGACAGAGAAGATGAAGAGTAGGGAATGAGGGCAGTATTAAAATATAAAACTCAGTACATCATGGTTGGATTAAATGTCGACAAAAATACGTCAGACGTTAAGATTTTAGATACGAAATGTTTGCATCGATATATTTACTAATAACACTCTTTTGACTAGACGGTGTGGAAGAGATACACCGGAAGCACGTTAGATTAATTTGCCTTATATGTTTTATCTGTCTGAATATTCTTTGATTCGCAATGTAATTTCTTCTATAAGGAGGACACATAGGGGCTACATGTAGAGAAAAAATGAAAATATATCCTAGATTAACACTCTGTCATACTGTGACCTGTATCACCTACTAATGTCACATAACTCACTGATCTGTCACAGTTTAAAACAAATGTAATACAAAAATTCAACTGAATCTTGTATGTCAACATCGCAAATTTAGAACATCGCTAAGACTATATAGTTAAGTCTCTATAGCGGTGCATACTGTAACACTTTCATCCATTAACCAAACACATCTTCCGTAGCGACTGCAACATGATACATACAGTGATATACGATATGACTATATGTGCTGTATGTTATAACAGACAATCGTATCTCTAAATCAGCTTAGTCGGTATTTCAGACAAATCCCACCTAGCATATGACACCGTCAACGTTGATGTTTCAGTTATAGAATTGCTTATACCATAATCATCGCGAGGGATAATTCATCAATCATCAATACCGGTGTATGAAAAAGATGTTATGTTCAACGATATAGCAATATTATAGTAGGAACTATGAATCTGACGCTTGTAATTAGTCTCAGCAGGCGATGAGAATAGAAACAACTTCCGCCCCAATTCATACATTTATAAGAGGGATGAAGCTAGTATGTACATGTGGTATGACATTTGTGATACGTCTGATTTAAGTTCCGATGCTGGTTAAAAAGCAAACAGGTTTCTCATGAGTTAAAGCATCTATCAAGTTACAATTATTCATCAAACTGATGAACACTTTTGAGTGCTATTTGATGGCGATTAAGTTGATACTGTAAACGAAACCAGCTATGTTAATTCTACGTTCGTTTAGTTAATATTGTCATCCAAGCATTGTTGTAAACGCATCATCCAGCTTCTCCAGAGAAAATCTACTGCACATTTAAGAAGCTTTTAACAAAATTGCAGAAAGCAATATACGGCAAAGGCTTAGAATCTTTATGTCCGTGACGAAGTATCTTGCAACAAAACAAAATTACAATCAGATTATTTTTGAACATTGTGTTCGTATACAGCATCATAAAATTCACGTCTATTTTTTTAGTTATAATGGTATGTAGACAACAGCACAAAGCAGTAGGATAATCCCTCTCGTCCCCCCCCCCTCACTGACACGTGATTGTAACAACGCTATATATCTCTTAGTTTGTTGCAATGTATTCAGTAATTCTGCAAATATCACATGGTTTGGTCAAATTTTACAACATATTACGTAATAGGCAGGTTTTTCTTTCAGTTTAATAAAACCAACGATCCCCCAGTTACTTAATTCTCACCTTTATTTGTCGTTAATCATAACCTAAGTTTTAGTGATTTAGTTATAATAAGGTTTGGGTCAAAATCACCCAAAAATATGCCCCTCTAATTAGCTGCTAAAATTATTGCATCCTCATCATGTACTTTTGACCTAATTCGCTAAAACAACCAAAAAGATCGTAACAGTTAATTTGTTCAGTAATAACTGGAATGAAGACAAATTATTTAAAGCTACTATCATTTCGAATGGAAATGATGAATAGAAGGCCCCCGTAAAACTGAACAAATCCACTTCAGGAACAGCAGCAGCTATACAGTAACAATTGTACAGGCGCAGTTATACGGGGCAGCTATGCGGGAAGCTAAACGGGGGCCGCTGTACGGAGGCAGCTTTAACGGCACAGTTACTCAAGGGCAGCTAGACGTGGCAGTTATACGGGGACAGCTATACAAGGGCGGCTATACGGGACATCTATGTACGTGCATCTATATAGGGGAATTTATACGGGGCAGTTACACGGTGAAGGTATACGAGGGCCTCTATACGGGGCAGTTTTAAAGGGGCAGCTACATAGAGGCAGCTATACAGAGGCAGCGATAAAGGGGTAACTATACTGGGAAAGCTATACGGGGAAGCTATAAGGAGCAGATATATAGGTGCAGCTTTACGGGGCAGCAAAACAGGGGTAGCCATACGGGGGCAGTTTTACGAGGGAGTTATGCGCATGCAGGTAGACGTGGCAGTTGAATGGCAACACTACAGGGGCGGCAATACGGGGTAGCTATATACTCGATTTTTTGGGTGGCAGATATACGGGGGCAGCTATACAGGGGCGGCGATATGACGGGGGGGGGGCAATAAAGGGGCAGTTATACGGGGACAGATATACGAGGAAGATTTACGGGGAAACTATACGGGCGGCTATATAGGGGCAGCTACACGTGGCCATTATACAGGGGCAGCTATACGTGGGAAGAACTATGGGGATAGCTATACGGGGGAAGATAAACGGGGGAAGATATACAGGGAAGCCATAAAGAGAGATATAGGGGGGGGGGGCAGCTAAACGGGGGCAGCTCTACGGGCAGCTTTATGGGACAGCTAAACGGGGCAGCTATACGGGGGCAACAATACAGGGCGGCCTTACGAGGCAGCTATATAGGGGCAGTTATAAGGGGCAGATATACGGTAGAAGATTTACGGGGTAGCTATATAAGGGTAGCTATACGGAGGAAGATATACGGGGAAGCTAAACGGGCCAGCTATACTGGGGAACCTATAAATATAGGGGCAGCTATACGGGGGTAGTTATACGGGGGCAACTATACAGGGGCAGCTATACAGGGGCAGCTATACGGGGGAAGCTATACAGTGGCGGCAAAACGGGCAGCTTTATAGGTGCAGCTTTACGGCGGAGCTAGACGGGGGAAGATATGCCGGGAAGCTATAAGGGGTAGCTTAAAGGGGCAGCTACACGGGCGAAACTTTAGGGGAAAGATATTAGTGGCAGATATACTGGGGCACCTATATATATGGGCAGCTATATTGGGAAGTTACACAGGGGTAGATGTACGGGGCATCTAAACGAGGGCAGTTATAAAGGGGCGGCTATAGGGGTAGCTTTATAGGGGCATATATACTGGGATTACTACAGTACGCTACAAGGTCGGTTAAAAGAACTGATATGCGACTGTTACAAATGTTGTATGTGCTACGGTTAACATTTTCTCCGAATTTAAATGAACATAAAAAATTCCCTGACACTGTTCATGACTCTCTACGGTTTCATCAGAATCCAGACTTGAAGCTCATCGGATGTACATTGACAACCCACACAAAAACAACCACGACATATGCATGAACTTGTTGTAAATAAATAACAAACCTGCAGTCTAAAGGTGTACCGTTTAGCTATATAGCCTATGTTTTACTATACTTGTAATATCATCGGTGTCACTGATATGGAAGTGATACGGGTGTGTCAGTATATAACTTAGTGTTGTAAGCGCTGAATGTTATTCAGGAAAACAATGCTCTCAACACCCTACCCCTCTGTGTTCCTTTACAGATCCCATCCATCAATTGTCTCATCCTTTCTGGCACAGCGATTTGAATTCCAAATTTCTTTGAATGTTGCGAAATATAACGTTGTATCTTTACAAACTGACACTATAATCGAGTTTCCTTAACTTATTGCTATATCTTGCATGCAGTGGAACTTTCAAGAAATGAGTTTTAGGATTTGAAAAAAAAACTTGTACATCATCGATAATATAACAGTTTTCATAGGACGTTTGGATGAGTGAAGCTAAAAACACGATTGGATTGATGTTGATCCTCATACTTTAAATTAACTGAATATTTTTTCGTTGTTATTAAAATGTACTTGAGGAGAATTGTTTGAATTATAAAGTAGTTGTTTGAGTATTGATTGAAACACGGGGCTACATTCAGGGTCAGAAGGAAGTAAATTAGACCGAAGGTCGGCAGAAGAAGCAAGAGGAAAGGATCTAGAAGTCATGTTGTACAAAACATGTTGAATTTCATAAAGACTATAATCACTCTCCCCAACCCCCCCCCCCCGCCCCATCCCAACCAGTTCCCGTTATGGCAAAATCTATGTTGATTATTAAAGCTTATAATGCTGACAGCAATCAAGTACATTTAAGTGACAAATGTTATCACAATATTGATATTAATAATTAGTGTAAATGAAGAGACAGAGGTCGGTCGTGTATTATTAGACAAATCTGCCATAACGGTGAATGATCTCTTACCTGCCATCGACCGGTCTGCAAATCCAGACGACGAGAAGTGGAGCAATTATTCGAAACTGCATGAATAAAATGAAAGAGACCAATGTAAAGTATCAGTGCAGATTCATTCTTCATTGGTCTGGATTGAAATTGTAAACATTAAATTAATCCGATATATGATGATAACTTCACATCAGCTGCTTCCGTAATTTAGATCTTATCTGTTTACTTTCATTATTATCTCAGTTATATAGGTGATCAATTTCCAATCTTTATATCTCGTTATAGGATTCCCGATCAGTTTAATATCATTATCCTCTTAGTTATATAACCAAAATAAAATAAAACTGTTAACAAACTGCTTATCCACTAGAGGGCCTGTGTAATAGAATGTGTAAAAGTAAGTTGGCCTGACGTTTCGATCCTAGCAAGTGCACTTTTCATTTAGCCTCTGAAGAAGATCCTGCTAGGATCGAAACGTCAGGCCAACCTACTTTTACACAGATATATAACCATTTAGTTTAGAATTATTATCATCTCATTAATATAACAGATCAGTTGTACAATTATCCTACATAACATATGTGAAACAACTCATATAGGAACAATTCTTGAACTTAATTAAGATCATGATTGTCGATTATTCGATGCTCAGATCAAGAATAATAATCCATGAGACGATGAACTGATCAGAGAACTCTAAACATCAGTGACGTCATCACTGACCATGAAAGCTACTAATGTATATATTGAAAAACAGAAAAAAAAAGTACAAAGGTATTTTAAATAACTGTATTGAGTTAAATTATGGAGTAAAATACAAGACAAATCATCGTCATAATCACATGATCACATTCCCGTTGTCCTGAGAGTTTGACAGTTGTGTAAAATAAGGTTTGTTATGTCATGCTTCCAGGCACTTTCTTAGGTATGTTTGTTTTCAACTGTATTAAGACTGAATACATCAATATCTCTACTTGTCCTTTATGGAAGAGGAAGGTTTGTTTAATCTAACATCGTGTTATTATGACTTGACAAACAACATTCCAACATTGAACAATAACCCTATCAACATTTCTGACAAGTTTAAAGAATCGTATGTTACAGTCTGTTATCGACAGAAGTGTTGACTGAGACAAACAACAATTACTTGTGAACAAATATGAATGATATCAATATAAATGAGGTTTTATGTAGTAGTTTGTCTCTCAAATCACAAATAAGGCCGTGGACAAAACTACAACATGAATTAAACACAAATGTCAGCAGCAATTGTATATAATTACAATGCTTGTTGAATTGAAATAGAACAAACCATTGTAACGTCCCTTGCTTCTGTTTGTTTACATTTTCCGATTCCGGAATTTGAATGCGAGCTTAGACTACTGCAGCATATCTTACAAAGATATCATAGTTGCAGTGCGCACTCTATTAATAACCGGCCGTGTTACCGTTCCAGATCTACCCACCTGCTATAGCTAAATGCAAGTCCCTAGTTTTACGGTTACTACTCACTAACAATAGTAGTGACGATATGACAAATGCACATTTCCACTAAACTCAAGAAACAAGTATATAGTTTGAATAACCACGCGAATTTCGTTTTCATCAGAGAATACTATAGCCCGCAGCATAGGTGCATCCATAGCAGTTTACTTGATCCAAGAGAAACATGAATACTTTCTCTTGAGCATTACTTTTATTTTAATTATTAAGAACATTCCCCAAATATAACGTATTTTGCATTACAGTGAGATGCACCTATACGGCAGCTCCTTAGTTAAATAACCCAAAAAAGAAAATGAAAAAGACGATAACAACCAACGAGAAAATATCACATGAGCAAGAAGCGCGGTGCCAAATATTTATACCTCCCTCCTGCACCCGATCACTCGCCTTCATCCGTTCCTGCTTAGTAATGCATTAGTTTGTTTTAACTAATTTTAACGTATCCAATGAATCCAGTTAGTCTTGTATAGACGTCTGTATATAAGATGGTGTACAACGCAGTTGAAAAATCGATTAAAAATATTACTGAACTCTTCTGTATTTAGGCGTTGACCGATGAATAATACTACTTGAATTGTATCTACTCTGAATCCTTCTGAACTAATACTTGCAAGATCATTGGTTACTACAATAAACACAGTAAGCTTCCTTACTCAATAATATTTTATATTTCTTTATGACATTTTAGCATCTCAGCGAAATCAAACAAAATTAATGAGTTAAAACTTCGACATATTACACGCGTTAATTTGAGTAAAGTATACATCGTTACCTATTTAAGTAATACGATGTCAAACTGTACCGAATCGATAAAGAGTATGTATATTGGTGGCTTGAAATAAAACTGATACTCATCAGATAAAAAATAAAGCCTTCTTGTGCATGTTTCGCTTTGCACGCATGCAGATTTTCATACCAAGAATGTAAATTATATTTTTCTCTGATATGTGAATGTTCTCAAAGGGTGTAAAGCGAAGTCCCGTTAACTGCATAAGTTTTAGACAAAGTTGTTAGGAAGAAGCTTAACCTCAAACTTGTACAGAACGTGTCTCAGAGACTAAGCGTGGTCGAGGGGGGGGGGGGTGGATAATCAAGGGGCAAAGCCTCTGAAAGCTGCTTCATTTTATTAGCCTGATACTATCCAAATCTGAATAGATGTAGACGTAAGGGAGTAACAGAGAGACCGATGCTGTTTTCTTTTTTTTCGTTTTTCTGTATTACAAATCTTACTTTCCTAAGTGTACGACCACCCTGCGTTTGTTTCCAATTGGTCAACCTATATGGCATTAATATTAGACCCCTTTTTTATTTGAGGTCGCTTTCTTAATTTACAATAGTGAATTTATATTTTCCTGTATACAAATACAGCGTTATGTGTGGTTTATAACCATGTCTTATATCATTTTTTTTTTTACTTTTACTGCTGTTGTTATTACTTTTAGGTTTACTTAAGTTTAGTAATTTCATATTCCAGGAATTGGTTATTTTGTACAGTGCTCTTGAGCATGTTTTATTTCATGATAACAGC
>KN882469.1:13232-25609 GCA_000934455.1 Apostichopus parvimensis | reverse complement strand
AAACTGCGTTTTTTTTAAATAACTGGCTGTAACTTTAAATAAATGGCTGTAACTTCAGACTATGAATAATTTAGGTCTATGCAATAATACTCATTGTGAATTTTTATATATTGACTTGTATAAAGGCCTAGACGGATGATTTGGCATATGTAAGAACGACTTGGACCATTTTTCGTGATTTAAGATTTCTGAAGGAAAACAAGGTTTCTACTGTTTGTTCATGTATATTTTTCTTAGCTAGAATAAAGTAATTGTTCCCGAAATGAAATTTATTTTACATCTGCCAGTCGACTAGTTTTACTCTTCGCTTAAGTTAGAAGATTTAAAGCAAACTCAGTGACCATACTGTATTATATTACAACTTGTCAACTCCAGATACGCTTTAACTTTGGCATTAGTGATAATCAGACCACAAGTTGACAGTATCTCTTAGCGATAGGTGGCAGGTAAGGGTAGTAATCAGGTCTTCCGAGCACTGCCATACTCCCATGTATTGTCAACATAGCTCCCTCCAAAATAGGCAGTAAAATGCAATTACAAAGCCTGCAATGTATGACAGGCTCTTAAAAGATCAATTTAGTTCATAATTTCATGCTCCCTTACAACATCAGTAAAGACATTTAAAACAATACAATACCCATACCCACGCTAAGTTAGAACACTCCTAAAGTCTGGTTTATATTATGAGGAGGACTATCCATATTGGTAAGTATAAGTTACATTGATAGCATCACGTCAGCAAATATTTCAATGGTCAAACTGAACAATAGCATCAAGTACATGTCACGATAGATACTTTGAGTAAAAACAATTTTCTTTACAGTTATACAAAAATATCACGGACCTCTACAATGTTCACCTTGATAAATCTAATGAATAAAAAGTTGAATTACTTTGCATTTTTTTTAACTCCAAGTGGTACCGTTTTCAACATTGCATTGTAACGTTTTTTTCTGTACATTTCCTTCAAGGAAGTGAACAAGAAAGGTTCAATCAGGCAAATATCACTGATAACATAACTTTCTTTGTAGATGAGAGTCTGGGTGAGTGTCTTTAGAAACTAAATTCTCAACATTAACCTTGTGAATGGTAATAGGGTTGTGCTGAACATACCTTTGATCTAGGCAATGAAGCTGTATTAAGTAATTATCTTTTAGTGTATTAATGTTGCACAAATTCATGCATAACCAGACCCAAACAAGAAAACAATCGAATGTATAAGTATTACCCTGATCAGAAAATGATATGCATATTCATGTATATAACATGACCGTTATGTTTGGAAACGATATCTTACCCTATTAACAACTAGTCCCAAAATATCAACCATGTAAGACCCTGTTAGTGGGAGTTTTACAAGTTATTACAAACCCCCAAAACATTTTGACCCATAATCGACCTTTCGTGACCATGCATCACATAACGGTTATTGTGAAGAAAAAAACGTGCCCCTTCTACATTTACAACTTGTCCCAATATATCAGCCATGTCAGTCTTCGTGACTAGAAAACAAAAATTGGCATACGTTGGCAGTTTTTTGCACATAAGCAACCTTGAATGACCTTGGATGACATGATGATTTTTATCAAAAATGTTACCTTCGATAATGTAAAATCTCTCCTAAATTTGTTATGTGCTCCAATGTACACAATATTATTGCTAATAAGGTATCATAACCAACCTTTGGCCCCTCATAACTTGAGAACAAGGTGTCTGATTGAAGCGGGAGATGGTTTGCTCTATAGAGCACAAACAGCTCTATCATATATCAAAATATTGACCAACTGTTTTGTTTTGCCCCGTATCTCCTAAAATGAGCATATTTTACAACATATGACCTTTGACCTCATAGTAAGCACAAAAAGCTCTATCTACCAAACAAGTGTCACAGACGCACAAACACACACACAAACGCCAACCTGACTACATAGGTTCCTTTTGCTAAAGCGAGGAACCAAAAACATGGTGTAAACTTCTCAAATTTTGATTCCAACTTTGTGTGAACATCTGGCTTTTTTCACAATTTTGTTACTACCTTACTAACTAATATTATTTACCACCCCAATGCAAATTTACTAAACATGTGTACTTATTTTGTTAACTCCTTTCAATTGAAAGCTGAGAAGAAATCAACCCACAACAGCATACCATAACAAGCACAACAGTAAACATTACAGTGGATAATTTGAAGAACCTGCGTTAATGATTTCCAATGTAAGCTGTGAACCGTTTACGTCTTTAAGATAAATAAAATCACATTTTATTTTATCAAATCATTGCTTCTATATTGAGACAATGAGGCAATTGTCATCTTTCCACACACAATTATAGGTGTTATACTCATGCAGTTGTTTTATGTGGTGCTATGTTTCTGTCTAAGAGAGTGAGGTGAGAAAAAAAGGCTATTCAGAATTTCACTGGCATTCTGAAAGGAAATTTAATTAAGTTTTTTTTGGGTATATAATTTATCCACAATTAGATGGAGCATAAAAAACAAATGAATTAAAACAAAAAAGAGTTGGCTTGTCAAATTCAATGCACTATTGTAATATAAATCTAAACAATGTGGGTAGCAAAGTTGAGTTACAAATACGGAATACATTAAACCAAGATGTATTGGAATTTTTCATCTTGAGAATTAGCTTTGGTGTGTTGAGAGTATCAATACACAAATTGAAAATTACCTGATTAGCTGCAGCAACTTCAAGTACTCGTATGTTGGCCCTCTCTAACACTTTGTTATCATTTGAGCCAATCACAATGATACTTGACACCAAGTCCTTAACTGACTGCAGAAATTGGTCTGATTTTTCTTCTTGTTCAAGCATGCAAAGAATAGCAAACCGACGTCCTTCTTCGGTTTCGCTCAAATGTTTGATGATGATGTCTGCTGCTGACTTGTTGAGTCCACATGCAAAGCGATATACATACTGGAGGTCAAGCGGATTGATGCTGTTCAAGGTTTCTTTCATATTGATGGATGACACTGCTGAAGACGCTCCTGCAATCCAAGCAGACATATTATACAGGTTGTAATGTGTGTAGTTTACTGCAGGCATCATACTAATGTCCTGACACATTGCAATAGTGTCACTGTTCCATTACATTATTTGTAATACGAACTCTTCCTATAATTTAAGTAGTAATCATTGTATACATATTTATATGTAAAACGTTCATTCACATAATATATTAAAATTTTGTTTTATGGTGTTGTGACATCATACACTGTCATTAAAAATATAAACCAGGGATTGATTCATGTTCAAGATTTGTGCTAAGAAGCATAAATAAGGACACATAGTATTAATATATCTGAGGTTCAAAGAAGATGCATTTTGTCTGACAGAAACTCAAAACATTAGGTTATATATTAATGTAATATTTTGCAAGGCCAAAATATTCAGAATCTAGGTTTACAGTCGATGCATTATAAGAAAAAGCACAGGCCCATTATTATGAATATTAACCCTGAAACCTGCCTGCATTGCATGCTTTGTTGCTGCATTGTAAGTACCTACATGCCAGTGTGACAGTGAAAAGTGAACCTAAGCCTACCTTCAGTGCATGCTTCATGAACTGATTTAAATCTAAGCAAATACCAATGTAACAGTGCATAATACTCCCTACAACCTGCATTTAATACATACATACATGAAATGTAAAGTTCAGGCTAGTGTTACAGTGAATAATGACTCTAAAGCTGCCTTCATTACATGCTTTTTTACTGCATTGTAAGTACTGACAGAACAGTGTTACAATGAATATTATACCCAAGATGGCTTAACACAGTGAAGCCATCTTCAATGTAGTTTACAATATCGTCATTATTATTCAACGTAATGTAGGTCAGTCTGACTGGCTTAACACAGTGATCTCTGCTTATGATACTTGTCCAAATTGTTGGCCGGTAAGGGCTTCATTCATCTTTACCAAAAGTATGGTCAATTACGGCGAATGGATATATGTAGTTCTTATCAGCAAAAGGAAGAATGGGACAAATCTGCATCCCTGCTAGATGCTTGCTCACATTTTCACTAAGCTTGGTCCTTAAAAGGGTTTGGAGAACAAACCACCATATTCCTACAATATATCGGCTGGTAGTGTAGTTTGTTGAACTATACTATAAACACTACTACTGTAGCATAACTTATGATATTTTGCATACATAGTTAGCTTCCTGGGAAAAACGGCATTTGAATTGTTGTTTGAGAGTACCATTCAAATTTTGACTGATATGGCCTGAACATGTTATTACAATGTAAAAAGCGACAGAATTGTTAAGAGTAAGTCTTTCTTCATTAATATGGAATACGACCATCAATTCCATTGTCAGAGAAATATTTCTATGCAAATTATTATGCAAATAACATTCTGGTTTGTCTGATATCAGTTTTGACTGACGAGTTACATGTTTCACTCTTACAATGATAACCAACTAGCAGATGCCTTTATTTGTTTTTGATAAGTATGTATTCTTGTCTCTATAATGGCAACTAAAGTTACATAGGATGAAGAAAGCCATATCATACGTTTGAGTTTAACATTGTGTGTATTGCTGTTGCCGCAGTTAACCAGTTCATTTATGCAATCTTTGTCAAGCTTCAAAAGCTTCATTTATTACGTTCTTGATTAAGTTGACTTACCATATACTTGAATACTAAAAGGAACATGGAATCATGAACATTACTGCTGCTACTTGTATTTGGGTTAAACTATTATTTTTTCAGGCTAATACTAAATTGCATTGTTACTGTAATTTAACCAAGTCTCATTTACAATCTTAACTACTCATTTACAAGCATTACTGGATTCAAGGGATATTTGGTGACATACAATCAATCACAAATATAATATTAAAGAGAACAATTCCAACACTGTTAGTAGAACATGCCATCTTAAAATATTGAATGTGAACTATATTGACTGAGTAAATCCTAGATTTGTCAAAGGAATGGATAACAGAGGATGGTCTGTTTTTTCATCATAGTTGTTGTTCTTCAAAAACTCTAATCTCCTAGTGTATGCTTCTTATTGTTGATCGATCCTTGGAATTTGGAATATTTGCTTAGCTGTCAATGTTCTCTGTATTGTTGGAATGTTTTGTAACATTGTGTTCCTCTTTTGATAAATGATTGAAACATGATAAAGAAAAAACTAAGACGTTTTCAGTAGACTTGCCTTTGTGATATCCTTCATTGTAATGTTGCCAGATGCATGTACAAAATATCACCAACTCCAATAATTCATATCGTTGTGATACAAAATGTGATGAGGATCTGGTTTTGATCTTTACTAGCATAGTTTTGGTCTTCACTTCAGCAAATTTGCTAAGCAATCATCTTTAGCTACACGAACAGCATTTTGACAATATGTGGGGATATGATTATTTTACCTGTACAAGTAGCAAAAATATAGTTAATAGACTGAATAACGTGAAGCATAGGACTCCTTAGCATGAAGTCGTTAAATCAAATGTCTTAGTTTTTCTTTGTTAGCATGCAATATTTTTCCCTAGCTCGTGTTTACTGAATACAAAGGTAAAAGCATTTAATATGGTTAAACATTTACAGCATTATAAAAACTGATGTCCATCCTAGCTTACCCAGATCTGTACAATTTCTTTGTAAATCTAGTGCAGTAAGCTATTGTCATTGTCTTCCTGGAGGTATCTCTACCTTAAGGATCTCTTGACTTCAAACACAACAACCATAACAATGAAAATATCCAAACCATAATCTTTCTTGTGTTGAACTGGGTCAGTTGCAAAGTATGACTCTTTATTCACTTACATTGTCACCCTTGTTGCATGAATGTTAATTCACATACCCACATCAGAAAATGTGTTGTGGGGTACGATGAGCTAAAGCTGTTAACCTATGTTCATGAAAGGACATCATAGTTTACTCATTATCTTCCACATCGGATATGAAAAACTGTGGTTATATATTAATATTATCGTTAGTGAAGACTTACCTTTACTAAGAAGCCAAACCAGATGATGAGAGGCATAAAACTCACAAATGATTTTGTGCCATATTCGTGCTTCTATCTTATATCGATACTGGGAAACGTCAAAGATCTCTTCCTGTGCCAACATCCCGAGCTCAATATAGTTATCATAGAACTTTTTTCCAAGTTCTGAAACTAAATATGTCTTCTCCCATGCCAGTTGCTGGTTCCTTCGCGTGAGACCTTCGAAAGCAATGCGGTACAGTTTAGCTAGTTCCGTTTCAAAGGCAGGCATCTCAACACCTTTCTTGCTTTGCATATGTTCATGAAAGCATGCGATCAGATATTTGAAAAACGTTGTTAATGAGCTAAATATCTCGATTTCTGGACTCCTGTGTACTATGTGAGCGACCATAGTGAAGAAGATAGGGACTTGACAGAGATCCCTTAACAAGGGTTTCCCCTGAAGCTGCTCTTCGATTCGATCTGCCAACTGGTCATCATTATCCATCAACTTCAGGACATAGTTTCGACGTTCAGCTACCCCAAACCCTGTCAATCTGATTCGTTTTGTGTCGGGGTGTAAATTAGGTGGGAGGTTCAATGTCCTGGTAAGTATCATTACAACCATTTCTTGAAACATTTTCATCTCAATGATGGAGGAGATATCTGTTTCGGTTTCATTCTTGTCAGGATACTCGTCATAACTGTCAAATATCATGACAACAGACTCTTTGTTTTTTCTTAGGATTTCCTTAATGCAAGATAGATCCATGTCTTCATCTTTGGGCACTATGAACTTCTTGATGGCAGTGTATATGCACTTCACACCTGCTAGCTGCCTCAACTGGAGATAAATAAGTATTTTTACATCTTTGAGAGGAGATGTGGGGTTCTTAGTACACCAGTCATAGAGATACTGCAATGCAAATGTTGATTTCCCGTACCCAGGTTCCCCCTCAATAATTATTCTCTTTGACTTTGTTTTGGGGCTGCTCAGAATGTCGTTGTAAGATTCTAATGACTCTAGCACATCGGGCTTTTGCATGGAATCACCCTCCTTAGCCACGTATTGAATACCGCTCTCGACAAAAATACTATTAATACTACAGTTTCTCATTGAAGGAAACGGCTTTGCTGTGTTGTAATGCTTTTCATAAGCTATTTTTGAATACTTGATGAGATCGTTTTTCTTTTCTGAGAAAAAAAAAACACAAAGAGTTTTGAACACTTTAAAAACTACATTCAAACATTGCGAACATACTTTTGAAACAAACTTAACACCAGTAAAGGGTTTAAATGAAACTGGGGTTCAATATATCACTGTAGGTGTGAATTTGAGCTAATATAATGTTAAATATTAGTCACCAAGTATGTCTAGCGTACTTGTCAGCTATTGTGTATTAGTGACGTAACGTCAAATCATGAAATGGGTTACCGATTTTTTATAATGAAAGCTACACAACCTTCAAACATTGACTGCTATGGATACTAAACTCAGCTTCTCTTTAAATATGTTGTTCTCACCAAAATTCAATTTCTCATTAAAGCGGAGACAACGTGAAAGGAGAGGGCGTCAACTATCACAATATTATCATATATGTTTGATTTGAGTTAATGTTTAGCTGAATATCATACCAAGCGTTACTAATCTCTACCAATAGCGTTGGGATTTTGACAGAAATTCCGTCCTCTATACTATACATTATGGAACTGTCAAAGTAACTTTTATTAGTGGAAGAACATGATGTGGCAATACTCCCACGTGGTACATGCGCTCATGGTATTGTGAACGTGTTCTTTCAATGTCATTACGTGAAGACGTCATACGTTAATTAGCCTTGCTTAGGCCTACTTACTCGATAGAATATTACAATGTGAAATTCTACGGAAAGTCATGTTAATTTCCTCCTTTAACTCAATAGCGAAATTTCCTTTTACAATTAATGAAGAGCATCTCCATAACGGATTCGCATTCCCAATGAAAAAAAAAAGGCTTAACTGTGTGAATACTGAAAACACTGTCTTCTATTTATAGACACAGGACATTTACTTTTATTTAAATTTGCATAGAAAAGCGTGTCAATTCCCTTTTTGCTAAAAATGGTATAGGTCTATGATCCTCGAGAACACATGATGTATTTTAACTAGTACATCCATGTGTGAATACAGAACATGCTGTCTTCTATTTAAAGACACATGGCATTTACTTTTATTTAAATCAGCATAGAAAAGCTTGTCAATTCTCTATAGTCTAAACATGGTGCAGGTCTATGATCCTGGAGAACACGTGATGGATTTTAATTAGCACACCTATGCATATGTTAAATTATCAATATATATATATATATTTAAGGCAGAATATTTTTTTTTTCGTACGTATGGAATTGGCTGAATCTCATTGAACCACTGGATGTATTTATCTTTTAAAGCGTATTTGAATATGTTTATTTTACCTCTACAGAGAAACGTATAGTGTATTAGAAGTGAGCATATCTTCAAACAATCTAGGATAAACATTTTCTAAAATTCATAGTTCCGTGTGTAAGTGGTATCTAACTCCCGCCACACACTGCACGACTAATACAACTCGAGTCAACTGTCATTACTTGGGAAATCATGGATAGTCGAGCAATGTGCGTAGGCTTAAGATTGCTACTGGTCAAGAATTTGTCGGTTATAAGTCCGCTCCAGTCAAGATCCTAAGCTAATTTATCAACTACAGTAATAATAGTTATCAAATAATATTGCCATGTACTATTCATCAAATTACTATAGTTATACATATCATTAGAAAAAATATATAAAGCGCATAGAAATGAAAACTGATACCATTATCGGCCTCACTGACTTTACTACGCACTATCGTTTGAAAAATGTAACACATAAGTACTTATTAAAAGATAAAATAAATACCCCATAGCCGTTTGTAAATGGGATTAAGTTAAAAGTACGGATTTAATTGGAATATGTTCTGTTAACCCTTCGCAGCGGGCAGAGATTCAAAAGGAGAATAATTTGTTTACATAAAATCAAACAAAAGCCACTGTGTACCTTTTGTAAGAACGAAAATGAGACAATGGAACATGGATTTTAGGAAGTGTAACATTACCTACAAATTCTAGTAAAATACCTCATTTAGATGTTTTTTAACGGCTTTGACCTAATCATAGAGAATATTCACTTTATATTACTCAGATACTATACACCCAATCACCTTGTTTTACTATTACACGCAAACTATTGTATCTTCAGTTGTTAAATGAACCATATATCTATATTTTATCAAACTTCACTTTCTGTTCAAAGTTGAGATTTATACTTTGCAGTTTTTCAAGAAGTGTTCACTTAAAATATCCGATTTACCTAAAAAATAGAGGAAAATTAAAGAATTGACTCCCTTGCATGGTTACTTGTTAATGAAAGAACACATCTTTAGTAAACTTCGATTCACTACTAACATTGTAGCAAATCCTTCAAAAATTACCAATTGCAGTAAATGGAAGTAATGCGCATTCTTAAGACTTCTGCCAGTGCATACGAACATGTAAATATAATGATATGCTTTAAGTTACAGTACCTTCTATATGAGCCTTAGACTGATCATCACTGGGACATAGTCTCCCTGTATGTTCCTCGTACAGCTTTTCCACACGTTCCTCAGTCCCAAAAAGACAAATTTTCTTCAGCGCACGCAGAAGTGTCATGATACTTGTTGGCTTTATTTGTCCTCTCTCTTCCATAAAACGAATCATCATAAGGCCAGCACCTGCTGCAGTCCCAAGCTCCTCTATGAGAACAGGCGGATATTCAAAGAATGTAGCAAGTTGAAGAACAATTGCAACAGTCAGAACGTCAGCAAGTGCAACTTTAAAACTACCAAAACCTGTTGAAAATAAAGAAAAAAGATAAAAGACATCCAATCAGCACATGAAGCACTCACTCAGATGTGAAGGAATGTTTTAACAGCGGATGCGTTAGTGATGTGAACATGAAGACTTTAAATTTATCAATCAAAATGTAATGACCTGGGAATCCTGTTCCCTTCAAAAGTTTGATTTACATATGACATTTTGTTATCAATATATATTTCATGATATACGCATTAAATTAGCCAATGTTAAGTGTTTTATTTTAAGAAAAGTAAAGACGGCTTCTCAAATATATTGGCAAACGCAACAGTGTACCACGGATTGTATATAGAACAGCCTAACACAAATAGGACAACATACACAATAAACGAAATTTGTTCAGCTTTCAAACTTACCATTCACTGTCGTCTTCACATCTGGTTTGATGTCCACGGGATTAACATTGGCAGCCATCTTAGGTCTGTAGTTTCGCATGCAAAATACAAATGTGGGTGAATTACTTTGGCTGCAAATTCTATGTAAATTTCAAGGCAATAACTGGATTACTCAGGATATAAAATGGTTTCCAGAATATCTAGACATTGAATGGTTAATGTAAACATATTTTGGCAGTTTTTTGTCTCTTGTGATCGATGGTGAAAAATGTATAGTTGCTATACATGATGTGTATGGAGCTACATTTTATTGCACATAAATGCGAAAGAAATCGAAACAAAATCAGCACGTTTTTATTACAATTTCAAGATTGATGGAACCTAAAGGATATTGCTTTTGGAGGCATATACAAACAATACCAAGGATTTCATACTTACCAAGGTTAGCACAGATATTGTATTTTAACATCACAATGTATATACCTTAACCCCAAATAGTAAATTAGTTAAATATATACCCAACGTAAAAAAAAAAATGCTGATAATAGTTTTTGCTTCGTAGTCGTATTGAATGGAATCAATCTGAATGAACCTGTTTTTTTATGGCTGTAATTATAATCACTTGCTTGGTACATCCCAATGATGTAATGTGTTAGTCTAGTCACGCTGAATGTCCTATATACTTTTCATGTTTGTTCACTTTATTTCTTATTAAACATGTTAGATAGAGCAAATTGAAGGCTTTATGTTGAAAAATATCATCGACATGTCACTGTCAGGGGCGTCAATCCGATTTGAAACGTGGGGGGGACATAATCGATTCGAGTATCCGGCCATAAGTACTATCTAAGCGGAGCGCCACCATCGGTTGGCGCGCAGCGTACCAAGAAAATTTCAGATTTCAATACCTGCCAGATCGCTGGAGATGGCACTTGCCAGACTAAATAGCAGCCATCTAGTTGCGTGATTTCGGGAGA
Source organism: Apostichopus parvimensis (assembly GCA_000934455.1). Lineage (NCBI taxonomy): Eukaryota > Metazoa > Echinodermata > Holothuroidea > Aspidochirotida > Stichopodidae > Apostichopus > Apostichopus parvimensis. The sequence goes on along the minus strand of KN882469.1, from coordinate 14,434 downwards.
AAAGTACAAATTCGTCACTCAGAAAATCTGCAATAAAGTTCATGCGACCTTCATTTTTGGTGGATTATTTCTTTTATTAGTGATTCCGATTGACATGAACATTAGAACCCAGTGCAAGTTGACAAATGATGCGGCGAACTGGAAACCCCAGCCCCATTTTGCCCTAGGCTATGTTTCAGGATAGAATACCCATCATTTGTTCGAACCCATGACAACTAACAATCTGTGAATAAATTTACTTTGAAATGGGCACATTATATTGCACCAAGTCGGTAAAGGAATGACCCCAAGGCCTCAGATATAGGCCTATAGCAGGGGTAGGCAACCTTTTGAATGAATGGCCAGATTTTACCTAACCAACGACCTGCTGTTGATTTCAAACCTTTGCTTCCGAGGACGTTCAAGCAATAGGTATGTGCACTAATCTGTATTCACAAAAACATAATGTCAATACAGTCCAGTTGATAATTAATGGTGATAATGGTGACCTACCTGACAGCATCATTAGTGCAGATAAATTCTAAGCAGGTAGTTCGTTTTTTTGTGATGTAAAATGATGTAAAATAGATCGATTTTTTTTCTTGAGACATCTCACGGGCCGCAAAAAAAATCACTGGCGGGCCACATGTGGCCCGCTGGCCGTAGGTTGCCCACCCCTGGCCTATGGGAACGATGTCCCAAAATGTCACCGGACATATAGGCGAATGAAGCTATCCGCCGCAACTGCATGCATGTGAGTTTCTCGACTTGCCGTCCTGGGAGTCATACCACAAAATGGTGCATTTCCTCATACGCCATTATTAATAATATAAAAAACTAACTAATGAGGCACAGCCCAGATCCGAGTTCGTATAGTGAGCTTAGCGCAAATTTGGCCAAAAGTCGTCATACGCCAGCATGTTAAACCGTGACACACTTCCAACTGGACTGTGTCAGTTTAAATGTTTTGCTAGATCTACGAGAATATATTTCTATGAAATTTGAAACGAGGATGGCAAGACAAACCACTTTAATTATGTTTTCAGGACCTGACACATGCGCATGTATCGTCAGACTTAGAATAGGTCCCATGTGAGTGGTGGCTAAAGTGGTGGAGGCATGAAAATAAATCAGTGGTTGTTCGTTGGAGTCCTCACGCAAGTTACCTCGGTTGCTAGGTGGATCTGCATCTGGTAATCGGGTGAATTCTGGTCGGAGCGTAC
>KN882467.1:211186-239557 GCA_000934455.1 Apostichopus parvimensis | reverse complement strand
CACGTTTGAGTTTGTTGGAGTATTGCACATGAAAAGAATTTAATACACAGTTTAAATATTGCAGTAATGCTGTCTAAAAAGGAAGGTTTTCAGCTGATCACTACACTGTTGAAAGTACTCACTACATCTTTCCATATGTTTTCCATATCAAATTTCTGGACTGTTTACCTCTATTATTAGAGAGCTAATACCATTTGATTAGCAAGATGTGTACAAAATTTAATGACTAGACAAGTTACTCTGGAAGAGCTGTCAATTGGTGGAACTGAGCAAATATAATTCACTTGCAATACACAGTTGGGTCAAATATTCTAAAAAGTGACACATTTTGAAAATAAAGGTTGCGTAGCAACATTGCAAGGCACAAACACCTTATGTGATGTTTAAACTACAAGCAGAATGGACTCTGTTTGCAGGAATCAGGGAGATAAAAACCCCTACGTAGTAGTTTGTGTAAGTTTCTGTTTGTAGTGGTACAGTAACTATTATCAAGGCCCTCAACATTTGGAATGTGACAGAAAGTGCAAAGTAACAATTAGTTCAAAGTATGATGTACTGTATCAGAAGATGTAAACTTCTCCTCTCCATCTCAAGTTAAAACTGCTAAGACTACTGGGAATGCTGCATGACATGAAATGAAGTTAGCTGCATGGCTATCTAAGTCTGGTGGCTATCATTTTACCAAATCAACCAAATGTTAATACTCAAAATAAGGTCGCTATGGATCAAAGTGGGACATCTTCCAAGATTTCATTCATCAAAAATGTGGTTTATTAACATGTGACCAATGACGCCAAGCGATTTAAAGACATCCTTCCCACAGATACTGTTTTAAAGTGACATTATAATCAAATAGACAAAGCAAATTGCCTGATTTTTTCCATTATTTGAAATACAATTAGGCTAATGCAATGTGCATGGTTTCTGTGATTGTATTGTGTTGAAGATGTGCAAAAGGCCATAGCAAAGACTACTTAAAGTCTCAAGCTATTCTATTCCTTCACTTGTATTGTGAGGTTGCTTTCTGCTTAGTGTTGGAAATTCATTTTGATAAGTTGCTGAATGCAAATAGTGAATGAAAAAATGTGCAACATTTCTTACTGAGAAAGGTATGAATAACACTTAAACCTACCCCAAAAGGTGGATCAAGGAAAGAGCATTACACAATCCCAGACCGGTCACCATGTTTGTTTACAATTCATAGCGAGGGCTTGTTTTGTTTGTTCGTATATTACTTCTGTGCCAGTTTATGCAGAAGTGATGAGGTCAAGAAACCAGAGATCTCAGGTCGATTGATCCCCCAAGCATCTTTACTACAAAATTGAAAACATTGAGGGGTCAGGATCCTCCCGGGAATGGAGATCCGGATTGCAGGGTCTAATCCTGAGTACAGGAGCGTCCACACTACGATCTTAATTGCCTTAATAGGGTCAGACCAGGGAGAGGCTACTATGACATTTCCCTGTTCAGACTTGTAACATTTACCATCACAAGCAGAGTGCAGGTTGGATTCCTTGGCAGGATTGATCTTTGTAGAACATGAGACAAAAATAGAGGGAGACATTCAACTGCTTCATTGGAGATCATGCCTACAACTGCTATCTATAGTGTGGATGTGACAACTGCGATCCATAGTGTTGTATGCTACAATGGCTACCTATAGTGTTGTAGGCTACAATGGCTACCTATAGTGTTGTAGGCTACAATGGCTATCTATAGTATTGTATTCTACAATGGTCATCCATAGTGTTGTATGCTACAATGTCTACCTATAGTGTTGTACGCTACATTGGCTATCTATAGTGTAGTATGCTACAATGGCTATCTTTCGTGTTGTATGCTACAATGGCTTAAATGTGCCATAAATGTGAACCAAAAGATTACACAGCTTTCATATTCCTTCAACACAAGGACCTATAACCAGAGTGAAGACGCTCCCAGTGGTTACTTGCCTTGATAGTACATGCTTTCAAATAGTTACTTACTATGATATATTCCATTTATATGTCTTGCAGAGTGTTACATCAAGGAACTGCTACTTGGGAATTAATTCCCATAATAAAAACCAAAAATTCCATTTCCTTTATGTACACTGGTCATATAGAACTTCTGCTTTGAAAATTAACTTAACAAGATACCTGCTAGCCAACCAGACATACAACATCTGTGTATAAAAATAAAAGCAACCATCATAGCACTTTTGATATTAAAAGTTTATTGACTTTAGAATTAGACAATTCACCTAATACCAGGTCACCTTTGGGATTTTGTTGCCATTTAGATGTCTGTTTGTGATTAGAGGGCACTATACATCTATTTGTACAGACTGATCAATAAGTATCTTGAATAGAGGGTGCTATGTAAACTTGCATTTACTGCATAGGCAATCTTCACGGCCATTTTTGGTTTCGATGAAATAGTAACCTTTGTAGTCATGCAGGCGGATGAGTGGTTTTATGTGTGTGTGACGCCTTGCTAGTAAACAGGATATCTCAAGAAGGGAAGATTAGAACAATCTCATATTTAGGATGTAGTTGTGACATGTTAAGTTCAAGAAGCCTATTGTTTTTGTGGAGGTCAAAGGTCATTTAGGGTCAATAGTGATCAAATTGTGAAAACCTTGTAAACATGATATCTCAAGAAGGGAAGATTGGAACAATCTCATATTTAGGATGTAGTTGTGACACGTTAAGTTCAAGAAGCCTATTGTTTTTGTGGAGGTCAAAGGTCATTTGGGGTCACTAGTAATCAAATTGTGAAAACCTTGTAAACATGATATCTCAAGAAGGGAAGCTTGGAATAATCTCATATTTAGGATGAAGTTGTGACATGTTAAGTTCAAGAAGCCTATTGTTTTTGTGAAGGTCAAAGGTCATTTGTTCTCTTTGTACATACAGCATTGTTATTGGAAGAACGATATCGCTGAATTATCACTATTATATATTTGCTTTCTTTATTGAAGTTTTCAGTTGTATTTTGCAATTGTCGACATTCAGTGCCAAATAAAAACTTCAGGTTTGGATGTATAATTACGTTGCTGAAGTGGCTAAGCGCGGTTGACGAAAATTAACTGTCGCCTAGCAAGATTTTTATCAATGACCGATCTCAATGCTGTGTAAAATGGTTCGCTATCTGCACGTGCATTATGTACGGGAAGTTTTCATGTGCGGAAATTGTTCACAACCTCATTGAGCATTTACAAACATACAGCGAAAGCATCACTTAAAATCTAAAATAACTATTCATTAGAGTAAACGGTTTGAGCTGACAAAGTACCTAATGTGTTTTAAAGGCATTCATAAATATGTTATGTTCATATATTAATTTCTCAACCAATTAAAACAAATATTAAGCGTCGACATCACAACGGCTTGGTTATGCGCAGGCAACACCTAAACAGTAAAGTATATGCAGGCAGACTACTAACAATAAGCATTGTTAAACATGATTCCTGTCACATACCAAAACACTTAAGGTGGCCAAACATCTCCTAAAGTATTTCTTAAGGCATTTTTTACATGCAATCAGTCATAATTCTCTCATTCCACCATCCCCCTCCCTCTCCCAATCCACCAGACCTCTCAGAGGTCTAAACCAATGGAATTATATTGCTTAACTTATGAAGAGTAACAGGTTCAAGTCCAGTCTGGTGGGAGAAGGGTGAGCTGTTAATCTAGGAAATAACTCACTTGCAATCCCCATTTGAAATTGCAAAGTTATAAAGATTTGTGAACACAAATTGTCAACTGGTCTCATTTTAAGCAAAGGACACTGCTAAGTGCAGAAAATAATGAAAGGATCTCATTCTGTTGGTGGTGAGCGTTGCGGGAACGGGGGGGGGGGCAAGCGGAGAACTTAACAACAACACTGAATTAAACAACCTGAATGGAATGCAATCATGACTCATAAACAGGTGTGTTATTATAATAGTTAGTTTATGAGATAATAGCATAAAGCATGACAGATATTCTTACCTGTGCGATAAGCCGTTTACTGCATTTCAAGAAAGGTCTGAGAGGCACAAACAGGAGACGTTTATCCTTCAAGGATAATGATGACAGTTGACTATAATGAAGAATTGAAAACAGATTTTTCTTCTTACTTGTTTTTATCCTCTATATTGTCTAAAACAGAACAGTTTCTTTTGGTAAAATCAGTTAGACTGATGCATACTTTACATATATTTATTCCTTACCAACTCTACAAAACCCTTTTCAAAGTCTCAATGTTTACATGAACAAATCGTGCTCTTCTTGTCAGCACATTTTGCCTTCAATTGTTTAATCCAACTGATCAGAATACTTTTCTACCAGACACACTATACACAATATACAACCTGCAAATAGCACAGATCAACCTTTCATTCCACACATAAACATAAAAAAAAAAAAAAACAAGTTCTGGAAAACCAATTTTCCATTTTCACCTTGTTCAACCCTATAACGTAAATTAAAATTAGGAACATCTCAAATCCCTCAAGGAAGGTAGAGGTTGAAGAAATTTAATATTACTATTTTTTTCTTGTGAGGTCATGACCTCTATCACTGCTACCTTTTGGCCTAAAGCAATTAATAGGTTTAGCCTGACATCTGTCAAGCACTCACCTCAAAGGCTCTTCATAAGTGAGAAAATAACTCTGTAGTGATTCCAAATAATCTTCTTCACTCACTAAAAAGTCAGAGAGCAGGACACTTTGATTATCTGCAAGGACATATAATTATGAACATAAAAGTTAAAGTACCTGTCTGCACATAACTTAATCTATCACCATATTCACTCAATTTATTCCAGATATTGTAGAAAGGTAAACCTGGTCACCTTCAAGGCTTTTCTGTTCATTTAGGAACCAAAATTTCACCTTTGACCTTCTAATACCATATATTACTTGACCTACATGGTCCGCAAATAGTGATAAAATAAAAATGATTATCTGACAAGGTTATGACTTATGAGAAGGAAAATGGGGAGCCATTGGTGAGAGGTGTAAACTTTGGTACCTTTCCTCACAAGTATGACCATGAAAAGCTTCTAAAGAAGTACACATTTAGAAATATTGCCCTATCCTTCATCGCTGCAGCAGAAACTTAGCAAACAGTAATAGCTAGGAATGCTGAGCAAGCAGAAAAGAAGATAATCAATAACTTCATTGACAGACATTAGGCACCAGTCCAATTGAATAGATATGATGAGACCAACTGAAAATTACCAACAGTGCAAACGACAATAGATACCAATTAAAACTTATAACATCCTAGTACTTCAACCAACCTGAAAAATACTCAGCTCTACTTCTGGAAAAAATCTAACAAAATATTTGTGACTGTACAAACACTGGCTCAACATCAGTGTAAACATAGACCAACTCATGGGACAAAGGGCTCAATACCCATGAAGGCCATCAGGAATCAAATCTGGGTCCTTGCCCAGATTATTGACCCTCCTGTCATGACCTCCTAGATGAAATAGAATAGCACAGAAACAACCTGTCAAGTTAGTAACTCTTTGTGTTTTCAATAAGCAGATGTTCCAACAACATACAGCAGACACACTGCAATGTAATGATCAAAGTGGACTGTAAATAACAAGGTAAGGCTAGTTTTAAATGATGTATTTTAGTTTTAAGAATGTGTCACCAGTAACAAACATCTAAGCTAACAGTGTGTACAGTAAATGATACAATGAAATTATACATCACGTGAAAAGGCTTAAAGATCTGCTTTATTGCTCCAATTATAGCAAGCTATAGCTAGGAAAGTTTTGTGACTAAATAATCGACCTGCCAGACTCTAAAATTAGCCTGCATAACTTCTTAACACCATTTGGCTCTTGGTGTAAACACTGTGTGGAAATATGTTCATGACACAATGTAGTTAAGCATACATCATTCACACAAAGGCCCTCATACAAAAAAATAAATATGTGGCAGGCATTGCAGACTAATTGGTAAAAAAAGAGGTCATTTTACGACCAAGGCAGGTCGATTATGTATTAAATCTCAAGAAACTTTTCCATGATAGCGTGTTAGGGTCTATACAGCAGACCTTTAACCACTCAAGAGACTTAATAGAAATCAGTTATGGTGAAAACTCTCCTTTAAATGTCTCACATCAAGCTAATGGTGGGCAACAGAAAGCTCTGTAGTGGTTCGAAAGGCCAAACAAAGTTTATAGTATAACACCTGTGTAGAAACAATTATTGATATGCATATTTTTGCCACAATTAGGTGATTGTGGCTTCTTCTCAATGTATTTATTAGTGCAGTAGTTGCGTAGTGTACATTATAAGCAGGCTGCTGTGCACATTAGTCCACTCCTAACAAAAGTACAGTTTGTACAAAATGATACTATTGTGTGCTGAGTCACAGTGATTGAATGGCTTCTGTTAAATAGGCCTATTGTTAAGGACGCAGTTCAAAATGTTTGTATCACAGGCTTAACAAGGTTATTAGAGCACCGAATTATGATTAGATGCCATTGAATGGGCATTGGTTTCTAGACCAAAATATTTCCAATGTAATTCTTTGAACAAAAGCATCTTTTTCCTGAAGAAGAACTATCTGTTGCAAACTATCAGTAAATTATGAAAATTTTACTGATACTGCCAACGGACCAATATCAATGATATCAGCCAATACTGATATGCATGTCAATAATCGGGGCAATACTAGTTGCAATGGTGGGAAGAGATACATCGGTGTCATTCAAAGACAGTTTCTGGTGCTTGACATTACCAATTGTGACAGGTTTAACTAGGTGAGAAAGTACATGATTTGAGCAGAGACAGGTGTGATAGTAGGAATAGAGCTCAGCTTCCATCATGTTCAAATCTCGAAGTGAAGACAAACAAATTCAGTAATTAGATCAATTTTACGTAGGTAGTTTTAAGTGGATTGCAATCCTACTAATAAGTGCAGTTTTCCAGTAGTATTCCAGTCAAGTGATACCCTCTCCAAAAAGTACCTGGTACTTTTAGGTTCAGTGGAAGCAGGCCATGCCAAATGCACACGCTTAGTATGGTTTCACTGAAATTAAGGGGAAAAATTAACATTTCTCCTCCACAAACCAGTAGTGAAGTCCATACAGCAAGAGACTCTACATATAAGTCTGCTTCTTAGGTGTTTTTTGTTTTGTTTATTGAATTGTTTTAAGTTTACTCATTGTTGAAATGTGGGATGTCTTGCTATGATAAGGGAGATTTCTAATGGTAAATGTAAGTCAGGGAGGTGTCATTGTGTCTGGTGTGTGAATGTTGTAGTAATGATAGTAGACAGCTGAGTATGTTAGTTTCTCTGTCATTTCCCATTCAACAGGGCTACTTTGGCACAAATATTTGCAAACGCCACCTTCATTATGAAGACATCCAACTAACTAATGAGAACTCACATACAACATTACAGTTCAAGTTAAGCAATTGCTGGCTCATTTTTCCTTTGGCTGATGGGAAAGCAACTCTCACAATATTAACATACACTGAGCAACAGCCTACAATAACAGTCTCAATATCACAATAACCTTTGGCCAAAAAAAAAAGTTCTTAATTGTAAACTCATAAAACTAAGATCAATTTTCTAAATGACAGAACAGGTGCAAGTTTGATTTACAAAACAATCATTGGTATAAACCCAGTATGCTTGATCTCTATTGGGCCAGTGCAATAATGTTCATGTGACAATTGGCTACTAACCAATGTGCAGGGACTAGAAATTGATTGCAATGAACGTTAAACTGTTATTATTCATTCTGTGATCAGAGCAATAACAAATGCATGGAGTCAGCTATCACAGGCTCTAGCTATCACAGGCTCTAGCTATCACAGGCTCTAGCTATCACAGGCTCTAGCTATCACAGGCTCTAGTAACATTGCAATTAGGAAAATAGTCTATGCCTAAATGTCTCATAGAAATGCTTGATGCTGTATCTGTGTTACACATTAGTTGTGACAATCGGAGACGTCCTCAGGCAATTGATCATGGTTGATTTAGCCCAGAATAATTGACTACAACTTTGCACTGGTCAATGTTCCTTACCTCTGGCAAACAATGAATTGGTCATTCGCTCCTCAAACTGAATCTGATGGCCCTCGACTAGGATGGCTTCAGCATCCTCATTGAGATGGGCCTTGGTGAGCGCCAGCTTTATTCTGCATTCAGGGAGCCTGTACTCCATAGCTGCAGCCGATACAAGGTCCTTAATCCTCATGCCCACTTCACCAGTTAGCTACATTCGAATGAAAGTAAAAAGATCATGGAAAACAAATTAACAATTTGAGAAATAGACAAGAAAGGTAAAAACAGTCAACAGAGATTGTTGTCAAACATGAAATGCATAGATATGGTGTTAAGTTTGAGTTCAAACAGGTGCACTTGCACTTAGCAGTTAAGGAAGCTCCCTTGTTTGCAATGGTTTTCTGACTTGTAAACAAGGCAGGCATTTTGTGACGATGTGTTTAGCTCCAAAGGCAAAAAAAATTTGATTGGTTTTTGGTCAGTTATGAATGAGGATACTTACCTGTCTCATATAGATATGATAGTCAAAATGTTAATCAGAGTTGGTATTTTTAGATGAGAACAAGATACATATTTGTCAATGATGCAATTGAACACAAAAGAACTGTTAAACCTGTTCAGTAGCTACATTATCTTTCTACATTTCCAGTAGACTTCATGTTACAAACAGTATCCAATATGACTAAATTGCATACACTCGTAACAAGACGTGCTTGTACAGAAAAGAAAAGGAAACTCACGCAGAGGTCAAGACCATTTGTATTAACAAGAAATCGAGTGTTGTCACACATTTTGAAAACAAGAAAGAAGTCCAAATAGAAGTCCAAGAGATTTCAACAAGGATTACACAAGAAAGCTACATACAGTATGATCCACTTATTCCATTGATCCGATACATTACAGTCTGCTACAACATTAAATGTGCACAGCGTGTTGTTTTAGTAATAAAGAGATTGTTCGACAAGACTGATTGGATTGGACATTACCCAGAAGCTCCTGGGAACAAAAAGAAGGTTTTAATTTGGAAGGGAAGTTAAGGAAATCATCACGTTTCAGATAGACCGGTTATGATGAAATTGTGTCCTAGAACAACAGGGCGAAAGAGAGTGGATACCCATTATGGAAATTTGACTTTATCAGGAAATTTGATTAATACTTTCCAAGGATGTGTGAAAAGGCAATAATGACCTAACAAATAATTATTGAATACAGATGTCACAAGAGCCACAGAGAATGCATGAATTCTTTCTGTTGTTTCTATCACTTTCTTTAATAGATCCAAATAACAATGGAAAATAAAATCTTAAATCCCAAAGAAAAATAAATTCAAGATGGGCCAAGTTCTACATGGGTGGAATCAAAGGACTATCACATTTTCTTTACATACAAAATGAAGAAGGTATTGGTGACAAGTACTGTATACAACACGAAGAGGGTATTGGTGGTACTGTATACAACATGGGTCAATTTTATATAATTTCTTATGCAGTCATCCTATAGCTACACTGCTAGTATGTAAACAAGAATTTTCAGTTAAAAAATTACTCAAAAGAATGTCTAATTTACCTCCCTGCAGTTTTCGCAAATACCCCAAAACAGCCAAGCACACCTCTATTTATTTAATCCCTCTATATCAGACAGAGTTTGACTGTTTGATATCTGTTACGTTCATTTAATCAAACTTTGAACTACTTTAATAATGTAACATTAGTTTCAAATAATTACTGATTGTTTTCTGGAATCTTTTGAATCAATATTAGTTGTATTCTTAGATATCTGTCGCTACAGAACTTCTTCAAGTAACATGTAACATGACTAGTACATGTATGCAATACACACCATTCTCTTTATTATGTAGTATTGATCTACACCTACAATGGTTGTTGTTGCCAACATGCAGGAGATGGATTGGATACATCCCTGTTGAAGAAATTGCACTGTGCTGAATTAAAAGAAAACATGACACCTGAGGTCTGAAAGTGTGTTTGACTTACAATGTGTTTTGATGTAAATGTAATAAAGCAAGGTGTGCAGGGATAGGAAGGTGCTGTAAATGACTAAAGAAATGAGCATTGTCCACTCGGCAATACTTTGAATAACACAGCCATAATCCTTGGACAAGCTGGTAATGTCTTGGCAAGAGATGTCAAAGTTAATAACCTTGTTTATGCTCTATTAAGTTTATAGTTTCTCCATGGAATAAATGCAAATATGTAGGACAGCACATTTTCTGTTAATATCTTTTAGATCTAATGTAGTAACCATGCCATGGATTTATTGCTGTCCATATTCCTTCCTTTTCCAGCAGGTTGATATGTCTTAAAGAAACTACATAAATGAATGATTTGAACAGAACAGGTAGAATAGTATAATTCTCAACATAACAAACTGTGCTTACAATGATATGGCCAAGAAGAATAAATTTGTTTGTCACAAGCAATGGCATAACAGGGGAGAAGGAGAGAAGATACAGGCTTAAAACAAAAGAACTAATATAAATCATATTCACACAACCACATCTAGCATTAGGAGCAAACAGTTTGTATTTCCAGCCAGCAATGTGAATATTGTTGTAATTATTATAAGTGTTATAATGGATATGACCCAAATATTCCTTCATAGTGAAGCCTGATTTCACTGATAATACCAAGTTATTAGACATATATATTGAAGCCTGTTGGTACCACACCCAACAAAACACACTGATGTAAACAGTATGGTTAAACCCTATATATTTTTGGCAATATATTTTCAGTTCATGAGAAACGTCTGGTAACCCTAGCGGCCTAGCCTTAGAAAGTCTCCAAAAGGGTTCAAAGAAATGTGACTCTTTAGCCCTGAATGGAGTGCGTGTACAAGGTAGTGTTCACCTGCCACTGAATTTGATTTCTATGAAGATATTTTTTTTGAACCAACAACATTATTTCACCAAAATTATTAAATAATCACATCTTACTATGATAAATTGGTCCCAACTATCTCAGTCAAATATTATTAATCACATTCAAAACTCAAACAAACACAGAACAAACAGCCAAGTATGTAAAAGAAGCCATCAGTGTTTATTGATTCTTAACACTAGATGAGTATTGAGTACTGAGTTAACCTAGCCAGTGAAGCCAGAACTTTGAGAACATGCAAATCAACACTGATATCCTGCTTTAAGGTACGCAAAGGAAGTTAATTTAAAAATGATGTAAAATAGGATAATAACTTGACATCATAAATGACAGAAATTGTTCCTCCCAGAAAATCATGCCCAAGGATTAGAGGTCAGCAGGATCATGGGAAAGGTCAAGTTAAAAACTTGGATGATTGAATATTTTTTAAAAGACATAATATTACAATCACGAGTAAGGAATGCTGTGGGCAAACAATTACTGAGTACCAGCCAACCAATGAAAAGCAATCAAATTCTTCAAAGCTTTAGGTGACAATAGTTGTCTTAATATACTATGCTTCATTGTATTATTTCACAATGCTTGACACTGAATGCAGAAAAGGGCTACATTGCACTAGTGCACTGATTCTACACACAACAGTTAAACACCCTGACACATAACCTCCAGATGTCCATTACACGATTTTGAGAGTCACAACGTCATCAGAGAAGTAGAGAATTAAGTCATGGAAGTTCCTGTGACTCAAAGTCATATTAGCATATTAGGGTTAGAGAGGTCCTAGCTGACAGGAGCAGCCTTCATTCAACAGAATATGGTCCATAGATTCATTTACTTCACATATTAATTTAATGGTGTCTTCAATAAATCAATGTTATAAATGTTCAAAAGAAATTCTTCTATTCTACAAAACCAGGTTCATCTGAGTATGACAACTAAGCACAGTTATTACCATTGATGAGTTTACTTCCAACAAGTTATTCATGTATGCAAATTCAGACTAAGCAAACTGAAGAGCAACTCTTTACTGATCACATTAAGATAGACTGCAGGAAACTATTTTTCATGATAGTGACATTTGGGATCTAGGCATACCAAATGAGATTCATTTTCCCAGAGGGATTTCCATTCATTAAAGAATGTGGTTGCTCTGTGTTTTTTGTTCACATTAACTATCTTCCAGTTCTTCTAGAAAGAGCTACTTCTAATATGTGAGATATTATTATTCATAAGTTTAATCCAGTACAGACAACTTTGAATCCAACATAGTTAAGGTAATGCTTTTCAATGGCAAACCTTTTAATATGTTTCATATTTTCTGGTGAGGTTTTGGTATGCTAAAGTAAGAGATTGTATCTCCTCAGTGGGGTATATTTCCATTAGGTTATTGTAAAGTCATAAAATGTGTAGATTTATGGGTGTAATTTATCTGGTAGCATCTGGTAAAGGCTACACAATTGAAAGTCACTTCCAATACAATATGAACATTCAATAGATTTTATTGCTGATTTTGTATGTTCATTGCTAAGAACACACTATCAAGGCTTGGCAAGAACAGAAAAGACATTACTCATCCTTGACTTTTGAATTCAACATTAAATTCAAGGGAATGAAAAACAGCTAAAATGCCAGTCTCTGAAATAACTGGCTCAGTGCCAAGATGAATTTGACACTGATTCAAGCTGATGATTTTGAGGTTGTGGTTTATTATGGTAATTTGCATCTTCAGGTTCCCTGTTAAGTCTATGGATGAACCGAGTGTATTACTTTTTAGAAGCCATTTACTAAACACCTGTTTTAAATGGCCAGACTAGTAATTGAGTCTGGGCTTCATGTTCCTACAAACATATATAGTTGAATATTATTTGACTAGAAAGCAAGATTCATTTGAATTTAACTGTCCTCTAGTAAACAACTCTCCATTGATCTCAAGAGACCTTCTTCACCCTCCTACATCCTCTCCACAATCCCCTCTAAGTGGTCCTTTCAAGCAGAATAAACACACACAATGGTTCCATGACAATAGACAGACAATGGATGACCAAACACTATAAGTCACCTTGCTCAACATTTGCTGCAAAGGCCATAACAAACGACTGACCAATTGATGAAGTAAGAATATTCACTACAAGAGATTCAAGTCAGCCAACTTTTTCAAAATCAAACCACAGTTCATAATGAGATTAGGTTTGGCAAAGAGGTTCCCTTCCCAAGGATAGTAGCCTAGGCAGAACTGGGATGTTAAACCATATAGCAATATACTTCAATTTGGAAGGGCAGTGTTACAGAAATCTTCCATTGGTGCAGTCCATTATTGAAGCTTTGTCATAATCACAGTCCTAATGTAAATGGGACTGAACAATGGGTGAAGTTTAGGAATGTTTGCTGCAAAGTGTGGCTTCCCAGAATGACTGTTAAAATGTTAGATTCATCACTTCTTAGTCTTAATTCCTATCTCCACACAACAAAAGGATGCTCACTCTGTGATCAAGAAAAGTTAAGCATTGCTGACCACTTCTGGAAATAGCCATTTTCAATCTATCAACCTCCTCATTCTAAACCCCAGGAGTGTGTTTCTAAGAGGGAAAGTCTATGATTGTATAAGATTGAATGGTGAGTAACCATCTACTCTGAGATATTGTTGTAGTCTATCTAGAATGGAAAGGAGTAGAAATTGGACAACTAGAGGGCACAGTGCTAAAGGTATCCAGTCATGTTGTTTAGGTAGATAGGAAAGCCCATATGGATACTGGACACAGGCAGTGGTGGCACCAGAATTACAAAGCAGGGAGGGGGGAGGGGGGGTTGGTCAAGTGGGGAAGCATGCAGCTTGGAGGGCAAAACTTTGGAAGTGCAAAAAACCCACCCGAAGACAGTACATATCACAGGAAAATTTAGGGGGCTAGGGAACACATTCCACCCTCCACCACAACCTCACGCTTCATCGGTGAACCAAATTATCATTTTTGAATATTTTAATTTTACATGCAATTCAAATTGTGACAAAACTTTATTGTAAACCAGAATGCAAAAATGCATTGTGGTTTCGATGATGTAACATGAGCAGTTTTCTTCAATCTGACAAAATTTATATTGAGGGTGTACATGTTTACAAGTGTTTCAAGATTTCACCTCTGATGACCCAAAATGACCTTTGCCCTCCACCAAAAACAGTAGGCTTCTTTTACACAATGTGGTACTCCTACACACTAACTTTGAAGTTGGTCTGAATTGTGTAAGTAAGTGTCTTGGAGGTCGATGCTTGTAGCCCACATGCCCTTTCTTAACAACGGGATAATCAGAGCTAATGTTTCCTTGCAGAAACGTTTTGGTTTGACATGGTTTTTGTTGATGCGTTTCAATTTTAGAATAGGACGCCATGACCTGTCTCTCTTTTTGGTTAGGTAAAATGGTCAGACTATCCCGAAACCTCTACGGCTACCCTGTCTTGGTAGTAGTGCTAAAATTTCCCCCTCCACTGCTAACTTTTGGATGGGATCCCTTGGTGTTGGTATAACTCTTCCTCCATCCCAAAAGGTGGACCAGAGGTAAACTCTAATTTGTATCCCTCTGATACTGTCTTCAACACCCACCGTTCCGCACTGATAAGTGTCCACTAGGGCAAAAGATCTTAATCTCACCCCTCCCCTCACCCCTCTTAACCATGTGTCAATCTCCTGCTGTTGCAACGGTGAGAATTGTATGCATACTAAGTTGCACGGATCCCTCCTAGTACATGTACAACATGTTGGGCAAAGATCGTGTTCTCCCAGGACGAAACAACAAGCAGTTCACACAATCATATTGGCTCTAAGAAGATATCTGAATTTCCAAATATAAAAGTAGCAAACCTAACAAAAGGTAAGCTAGAAGCAAGTGCTTAAAAAGTACTAACTGGTGACAAGCTACAAGTCGTCTGGTCAACACAAATTGCCAGTTTGAGACCAATTGAGATAACCTTTTGACCCTTGAGCCAATTTTGCCACCATTTGAGATAGCCTGTTGACCCCTTGAAGCTGAGATTGTGAAATTGGATTAAAGGGCCAATTGAGTGTGTTTAAAGCAATACTACATATCAAACTTTCCTTGAACTCTCCTGGATGACTGTATGTTCTGTTAAAGACTTATAGAGCCCCTTCACAAAAATGAATTTGACCAAAATATGTTCACCAAAAATGTTGGAGAATGGACAGATTTATTGCAGCTTTAATTTTGGACTTATCATATTAAAAAGGTTTTCAAAACTTGACACAATTTCAATCATGGGACATCTACCTACCAAGTATGACATTGATTCAACTTTTGGCTGATGAGATATTGTGTTAACAAGCTGTTTTTGACTATTTCACATAAGCCCCACCAACTCACAAATTGGTCAAAGTTGTTTTTGCAAAGAGCTTATACTTACTATGTAGTTATATCACCATAACAAGTAAGAACTAAATTGGACATACTCTTGAAGAGGTACAGTAAGACATTTTAAGAACTTTATGTTAAGCTGGCCCACTCATTAATGTTCATGAGATGGGAACCACAAACCATACAGCACATCTACACATCATGGGGCATCACATTAAGCAATATGACATTGATTCAACTTGTTGGTCTGAAGATATTGTGTTTACAAGCTTTCAATTATGATAACACTCTAGCCACACCCATTCATGAATAATAATGAGAATGAATTTCTTGATTATATGACCATGTACTGTACCTATCATCAACTTACATCACCCTATCAAGTATGAACTAAATCAGACATACAGTTGAATAGATATTGCCATTTATCAGAATTTTACATTAAGCCCACTCATAAATATGCAGAAAATGGGAACCACAAACAATAGGGCACATATCCACACCATGGGGCATCTACCTACCAAGCATGACATTGACTCAAATTGTGCTTCTTGAGATATCGTGTTTACAAGCTGGCCGTCACATATACACACACACATGCACACACATGTTTGTATTACATTCAGACCGAGGACCCCATTGTATTTTCCATTGTTCAAATCCACGTACCCTAACCTTAACAATACCCCATACAATAGAATTCTTCCGAGGACGTGGTGATTCTTTAGAAATCACAACTGAGGACCTGGAATTCTATTGTTCGAGTCCTTGGTCAGAGAACAAACGCACACACACACACACACACACCAGCAGGATTGCAATACTGAGCTTTCGGCATTGCAACCAAAAAGAACTAATTGTCACACTGTGGAGTCAGGTTAGACACCAAAATTGGAAAGGTGGCATCCTTTTTTCAAGTAGCTGAAAGAATGGTGGCTGGCACATGACATGAATTCTAGGAAGGGAAATTCAGGTATAGTGTGCCCTCAAAAAAGACTGTGTTTTCCTCCTTTCATTAACCTGGTTTCTAGTTTCACAGGAGGATTTTCTTGTATTCTGGATTTGTATAAAAAAATCCTAAAATAATGTGTTTCATAAAAGCTAGAGACTGAAACTTAGATGAAATGGATCTTGAATTCAATAATTATTCACTCACTTTCCTTTCTCTGATGAAGAATGTAACTTAAAGACTACATACATTTCTTAGTGCAATCAGTTACAATCTTATTTCTATTATGCTCAATAAAATTGGAAACTTGATAACTAAAATGTAACTTTCAGATAAAGGGCTAAAGAAACTAAACTTTGAGCTTAAGTAGATCACAATAAGTAATCTAACATGTGTGGCTAGAAATATAGCACAGAAATGGCAGAATTTTTCTAATTATATAATATTTTAACAACAAATAAAAGCATAGACAATAGATATCACTTCATCTTCCCCTCCCCACTCCATTCTGTCCCCTGCCCAACACAACAAAGAAGACATTAACATCATGAATCCTGATAAAACTAAGTTCCCAACAATGTCCTCTTTTGTGGGCATTTTCAACTACAAAAAAAGAGTCATTTACAGAGACTTGTTACAACTTACAACATTATAAATTCCTTACATTCCATGTAAAACAAATCACACACCATTAGATGAAGATGTCATATCTCTATAAATGAAAGAACTTGAGCAGTATTAATTTCTATTCTTTCGACCAACTTGAGCATATTGTATACAGCTTCTTGTAAAGTACAGCAGATGCCAAGGCCAACAACGTGACATTTGTCGAATGCAGAGGAGAACACCAGCTGTGAGATATGACAGTGACACAGCATTAATACTAGATAGTACTTTAATGATGCTGAAGGATCAGATAGATAATATGAATACTGTATATGGTTGGAAGCAAACCCTATCATCACCAAGTTAGCATATATCATAGATATATACATTTGTGATGAACAACTCCAAGTAATGTTATATTTAAAATTGCCCAAGCACTCAGACTTTGTGTGTGAAGGAACATTAAAACACTGATATCTCCTTTAAAGCCATTTGGATTTTAATATATTTCTTAGCTTTCTACGAAAGAGCCTGTACAAAATGGACAATGCTTTAGTTCCCGTTTAGTCGAAAGAGACAGTAATTTAGAGAAATTTGACGTCAAAGTTGGCAGATTCGCACTGACCAGAAACATGAAGCGTAAAAACTCATTAACGTACAGGTCACTGTGTGATGTCATTCAATAGCAAGGGACTTTCCACGTACTTCTTGTTAGGAAGTTTTTAGATTCCATATTATATACGAGTTTCAAAAGTAAAACAATTTGAAAACTTTTACCGTCTCAGTACGATATATATATACATGCCTACAATACATATCGTCCATACCTGTTAGTGTGCATCTCTAAGTTAGCTGCGAGCTTAGTGTCATTGGTTCTGCTAAAGAGAACTAAGTCACACAGGGCCTTTTGTACAGTGTACTCTTTTGTAATAGGATCTTTTTTTCCTGCACCTATGGGGTAAATCACGGCTGAAGATAAACAATTGAGTATGCACATTAGCATCACCAGGCAATTGTTGCTAATGAGTTTAGGCATATCAAAATTAGGGAGACTTTACCTTTAGAGGGCCTCTGCATAGACTATACTGCCTATAATACGTGTTTGTGGGAAGTGCGCTGAACATATATTCGCCTGTAGACGTTGAGAAACCCCGGAAGTGAGAAAGTCTTTGCGGCTGCTACTTACCAAATTAATCCAAAGCCTGCGACGTTTATTGTCGGTTTGATGACTGGGAAACGAAATGAAACTTCAATTTCAGTTTTCAGAAGTGTTTTTGCAACCTCTTACTACACAATTCTTTGGCATTCTGATACTAACAGTATGACACAGTGTTGTATCGGTGTAGTGTTGGTGCTGAAGTGAATAACTTGATCGTAAATTTTTCCTCAACGGACTCCGCACATGTACGCCACAGGGTGACCTGCAGTCACGTGAGCCCTTAGGAATATCTGCGAAAAGAGCTAATCCCTTGTCCAAAAGTGCTAGGTTAAATCAAGTTTTACCGATTCCCAAGAGAAAAATATACAATGTGCCATACATCAATGGAAAGGTACAAGTGTAAATATTCAATGTTACATATATTTGAACGGATTAGAGGAAGTCGAAATATCACCAGCTATGCCTTTTATTCTTATTTCCAATTGTCAATAGCCTCTCCTATTCTTATTAGGTGAAATGCACGTTACACAATAGGCTGGTCAGTGGGAGATACGGTAGATGAGAAAACAAGGTTTCCAAAATTTGACCCGGGTGACTTCAAATGACCTTTGACCCTCCACGAAAAATAATAGGCTACTTGTACTTAACGTGTCACAACTAAATACTAAATATAAGATTGGTCCATGCTTCCCTTCCTGAAATAACGTGTCTACAAGGTTTTCACAATTTGATCCCTGGTGACCCCTGGTGACCCAAGATGACCTTCAAACCCCCCCCCCCCCAAAAAAAGAAAGAAAGGCTTCTTCTACTCAATGTGGTATTCTTACACACCAAATATGAGATTGGTCCAAGCTTCCCTTCTTGAGATATCGTGTTTACAAGCGAGGGGTCACACACACACCCATACATACATATACACACTCATCCGCCTGCGTTTCTACAAAGGTTTCGATTATCATCGAAACCAAAATGAAACCTCTAGATCAGCAGAAAGGCTTCGGAACAAATGACCCAGTAGCAATTGCCAGGAAAATGTCATGATGGGAGTACTGAACTGTTCCTGATATTGGAGGCGTGAAATGTAAATATATACTGTGCTTCTATTCACTTGAAACTGTTACAATTGTTACAATGAATACAAGCACTGGAATGAAGAATTCCTACTCTGGCTTCTGTTTGGCTCACTACTTTTAAGCTTCCCTGAGATACTGTAACTTCAAAATTACGCTATCCAATGTGAAGCCCAACCATTTTGAATTTTCATGACCCACCATCAGGTTGCATCCCCTTGTTAGCTGACCATTGCTGTAGCTGACCATTGCTGTAGCTGAAACAACAGCAATCAACCATCTGCTTTTCTCTCTTTCTCTCTCTGCTTTCATTCAGTTTGTCTCTGCACACAGTAAATTAAACTTAACTAGAGACTATAAACCGTCCCACTCTGACAGCTACAGTATGACGTGATGACATTACAAGAAATATACTTGTACCTGATTAGTTACAGAAGGTCTTTTGTTTTGTCCATAATCTTTGATAATTCTGACCAATTAGAGAGTAAGGGGGGGTGGAACAAGAGACTATACTTTGTGAGTAAAAGCAAATCATCACAATGCTGATTACTGCTTGGCTGACATGTTTCAAAAATAAATCTCTCATAACTAAAGTTCGGCACTTTTCCCAAATAAAATCATCTCTAGGAGGAGTTTGGAATCATGTTGGGGGGAAAGGGGGAGGGCATACATGTTGCTATGGTCCCTCCTGGGGAGAGTTTATATGCAAATTGATGGTATCATCTCCAACATACAACTGCATTATGTGTGGTACAAGTTTTTACTTTTCTATCATAATCTAGAAATAAAAACCAATATCTATATCATTGTTTACATGCTTTTAATCTGATCACAAGATGCACAAAGTGTAAGCCTTTTACTAATGTTGGCCTAAGTTTGATACTTTTTGGTTGTTGTTGTTAATGCAATACACACTAATGCAATACGAATGTGTCTGCAAGCATGCTCACAATAAACTTATATGAGCAGCTTGTACACTATAGTTAGTACGAGAGCAATGCCATAGAAAAGGATCTATGGATCCATTTACTGCAAAGTCTAAACTACAAAGCTTATTAATTGTTATAAAATGCATCATGGGTAGTGGTGGACCTTGTAACTTCTATTGCATTCACCAATGCTTTTCCCATAAAAAATTCATACTTATGCTAGATTTATGATTGCTGGTTGCATGTGATAACCATGGGAAAAGCATGCAAAAAGCTTTTAAGTCTTAATGTGTGTTTGCCAAATTTTAACTTCGACCTTTCCAGCTTACTGCTTTAAAAGCTCAGTGAAAATAACACCGTTCTATGCAATTTTCATATCAATATTCATTATTTTTATTGAGTTATCTGTCGTTAAACATTTTGAGCTGGATAGAATTTGCCAGATTGTTTAACGAGTCCGTAGATTCTACAAACTTCAAACAAAATTTGCAAGCCCCGCCCAACAGATCATGCGGCAATAAAATCTCTCTGTTTTGTTTACGACCGTTAGGCCTGTGTGCTAGCCTGTGTTAGGTCCATACTATCTTTCTTACCGATGCAGTTTGTGAAATTGTGTAAGTTCCTTCCATTGCAAGGAATAAACAGGTGTTTTCAGACGTTTCCTGCGTGAAATTGGGTAAAAAAGTGGATGATACGAGTACATGTAGGTAATTTGTGTAATGAACATGCTGATATGGGCGGTCGCAGTGATTTTATGGTAGATCGTTCGCGCCATAAGGGCAACAGAAAATAAATTTCTTTCTTTCGATTGCGACAGCTTTTCTCCATTTTAAAACCACCTGGTCAGAGTGCATTTAGAATAAGAAACATTGAATCTACTTCGGAAGATTGTTTTCCAAAATTCATCAGCAAACACACATTGAGACTTTAAACAACATCTACTACTTGTAACCCTTATAAGGAAATAGGTGCAGCATCATTTGTCAAGTGAGGAGAAGATCTAAATTTGTTCCACTCAGCAGGCTTTAATTGGCCTTGAGGATCCCCATGAGAACTCACAAGAATCCAATATCAGTCAGTGTAAATATTCTACTGGTCTCAAGCTTGTGAATAGATAGGTCCCAAAAGAGGTGAGGGATCTTACACTGCTTTCTTGTGTGGGCTTTTGTTTGTAATGTGTGAAAGGGTTACAACACCGCACAGAACTTGAGCAATTTTACTTGTTAGTTATAAATGTAGTCCAAAGTGCATTGATCTTCAGTAGAAACATTTGGAGTATACTGTGTCATGTATTGTATATAAGCACAACAGGTGCAGCTGTGCAATTCATGCAAACAAAACTGTATTGTCAGGGAGAGCAGTGAGTAATTTAAGACATTAACGACTGACAATTAAAATCAATATTAGTTCCCATAAATCCTGGATCAGATGCAATGAACTTTACTATGAAAGCCTGCACATGCTTGCATATGTATGCTTTCAAACACACATATGTACACTTAATTCATGAAAATTCTAAAGAAAGCAACATTTACAAATGTTGGTCAAATTAAACTCAGTGATCACCCTCATCAAATGACTTAAATAACAAGTCAGAAATATACAAAGGCTATAAGAACTTCAATTCAATCTTGAGTGCAGATGGATGGCAAACAAAGTAATATTGATACTGCATATAAGATCTTTATGAAAACACACTGTGTAAACTAACATCTTAACATTACAATCATATTTCATCTTACCTGTCCCAAAGTGTAGACCCCAAAACATACTGATTTGGATATTTAGGAATGACGACACTTACCTGTCCCCTATTCATACTGCACTACCGATCTACCATGCCTACAAATTGGAAACATTCTTGCACTGCACCCCAAAGACCCTCTCTAAAGTCAAGAACTTTTCCTATCCATTGTACAACATCATAAACATGTACTGTACATGAATTATTTTAACATGTGTTACCATCAAATGTACTTTTGTGGTGAATGTGCCACAATCTTGTGATACCATACTTGACCATTATGAATGAAAGATACAGTGTACAGAAAAAAAATCATTTCTTTCTTTAATATGTTCAAAATCCCACAGAATCAATGAAATTTGGCATCAACCTCAAAGGTTTACAAATTATCAGGAAAATGAGAAAAAGTAAAACATTACATTAACTTTGTACTACAAAAAAATTTCTGCTTCGTCTTTAAACATTTAATATCTGAATGATCAGGTGTAGTAGCAACTGTCTATAAGGTTAGAATGTCTTTATGTGAGATTCAGAAGTCTACAATCAATCACTGTGTGAGTATTGCATAAAATGATTACTGTATACATGTGTGAGTGTACATAACATGATAACTATGTGTGTGTGTACATAACATGATAACTATGTGTGACTATTACATAACATATTTACACTATGTGTGAATGTTACATGAAATGATTACTGAATACAGTGTGAATATTATATGACATGATTACTGTGTTCAGTGTGAGTATTATAGGACATGATTACTTTACGTGTGAGTCTGTGAGTATTAAGTGACATGGTTGCTGTATGTGTGAGTATTATATGGTATGATTTCTGTATGTTTGAATTCTGCATGTTTGATTTCTGTATGTTTGAGTGTTACATACATCATAATCAGAGTGATACAAGTTACAACATAACACAAATTGATGGCGAGCTCTTCAAACCTACTGTATGTAGACAGCTACTGTATGCAGTATTTGGTATAGCTGCACCTGTGCAGTAATTAACTACAATTTTCTGCCTCGCTTAACAAGCAACTGCATCTTTAATATTGTAAATATGAGGGTTGGACTGCAAGAACAATATCCACTGCATTGTCAAGTATGCAGACTGCAATGGTAGAATTCAAGTAACTGTAACCAACAAGCAATTAACAAATACATTTAACACAAATATAGATTGTATTTCTTTAATATTTAGTAGTTCATGTGAGGATAATACTTTCATGGTACTGAGTCAAAATCAGATAAATTCACAGTACTTTAAAGATACCAGTGGGTAGCGTGTCTGTACAGTGACGGCAAAACCACAGAATCGGAAAACATTTGCCATGATAAAAAGCTGTTACTGGATTATTCCCTCACTTCTATAGACACCATTCTTGTCTTATTCTTAACTCTTTTATTTAGATAATACCACCACTGATTTGCGGCTTAAAAGCTCACAAAGTCTTTTGTATTTTTATGCTTTTGAACAATCTCTAAACATATTCTCCACACAGTACTTTGAATTAACAAACATTCATTCAATATAGGCTATTTTTGTGTACTGTGTGTAAGGCTATTTTTGTGTACTGTGTATGTTCTAAGGCTATAGCACTTGTAAGTTGTAACTGAGTATATATATCAGCTTACATTTAATGAAGCTTTTCATTGGACCAAAGTTACAATCAAACAACATAAATGAGAGGACAGTTATTCAACAAGGATTTCTACTCCCAGCCATTATGACTGAGTTGGAAAAGAATTGTGAAAGAAAATACTGCACATATATGAAGGTGGTTTGAGTGGGCCCGTAACAAACCATTTAGGACATGGTGTCCTAGGTCTAGTAGCCTTTGTCTAGACAACAGTATGTATTGTGGTATTACAGTAAAATTGCACAGTTACAACCCTTTAGTGTGATCTAAATTTTCAATTTTTCAAAATTAGAAACTCCATGTATTTAAGTTATAACAAATAATAGCTAATCTGCCTGACTGGCCAGATAAGATGAGTGGGGTGGAGGGTGGAGTTACAGCCCGAGATCAGGGTCAATTTGGGGTACTGGGACGGTATGGAAATTGCAAGGGAAATATTGGCCAAAGTACAAAATTTTCCACAAATTTGTTTGCATATTGAAGGACAGTACCATGCACACAATGAGTCAGATGTGATTTGCATGCTTGTAGTAAGTCCATACTAGTACATGTACTGTATGTGTACTAATAACTATTTAAACCAACACTCAAAGCTCAAACTCTGAAAGTAGAATTCATTACTCCACAAACCCAGCAGAATGACTGCTTACTTGACACTATCTAGGCTATTTAGTCACAATTATTACTTCTCATTGATTGTGGTTATATCTTACATTAAAACATTGTGTGTGCTGAGCACTGTTAAATAGCTATTGATTGTATACATGTATTAAATTTCCTAAAAGGATAAAGTTAGGCACACATTTTGGGTTTCTCAAAAGGGAAACTATGGAATCACTTTTACCGACATTTTGTGAAAATTGTGAGGGGGACCGCGGATCGCAAAGTCGTTAATTACTATAACGGTGAGACTCATCAAACACAGCAACATACAGAAACACTGTACTCAAAGCCAAAGACTTTGTTTGGCCAGTTGACAGCAGACAGTCATTTCTCAGACAAGGTTGCTAATTACTGAAATCATAGGGTTTGCACTGTTTGTCAATGCTAGAAAAAACATTCAATATGTAAAATAAAATTATCAAAGGAACATTAAAATTATACTTGGTACTTAATAATATAACATACTGTACATGTAGTTAACATATCTTTAAATGTTAAAGTCTCAATGTGTGTTTGCCAAATTAAAACTTGGACCTTTCCAGCTTACTGCCTTAAAAGCTCAGTAAAAATGATACTGTTCTATAGATGCAAATTTCATATAAATAATCGTTATTTTTATTGAGTTATCTGTCATTAAAAATGTTGAGCTGAATCAAATTTGCCAGATTTATTAACGAGACCGTAGATTATACAAACTTCATTCAAAATTTGCAAGCCCCGCCCAACAGATCATGCGCCAATCAAATCTCTCTGTTTTGTTTACGACCGTTAGGCTTAGGACTTACTTTCACTTTCGTGGCTAGCCTGTGTTGAATAGTGTATTTCTTTCGGTCTTACCGATGTAGCTTGCGAAAAGTTTTCTCCGTGGAATTGGGTCAAAAAGTGGAGAGTCAGAGTATATGTGTTACATTAGTGTAATGAACATGCTGGTATGGGCAGTCACAGTGATTTTATGGTAAATCCATCGCGCCATAAGGGCAACAGAAAATAAATTTCTTTCTTTCGATTGCGACAGCTTTTCTCCATTAAACCCACCTGGTCAGAGTGCATTTAGCATCTAAGAAACATTGAATCTGCTTCGGAAGTTTGTTTTCCAAAATTCATCAGCAAACACGTAATGAGACTTTAAAATATGTTGTGTAATACAGAAATTTGTCACCCCCAATATTCCTTGTAATGAATCTTGGGTTACCATTGTTTGTCACGTATGGTTTTAAATAAAAACAAACATGGAAATATATCATGTAACGAAAATAACTTTTACGCGACAGTAGACTTACAAGGAACAAACATATTTTTCATGTATTCTGATATATAGAACTTCTCATTCGACTACTCAAATATTTATATTACATGCCAACCTTAAGCATTACGAGTAGGACCCATACAAATCTTACGAAGTACGAATTAATCAGGTCACACATCCGGAGTCTAAAGTTCTTCAATACCGCCCTCATTTTCTTTCAGGGAAACATTTCATAAGTAGTTTTGATTTATTTGGTACTGAGCCAAGAAAAGCCCTTCCACCATACAGACTTCACTTAAAGCAGCATTTTGCGTCCTTTTCTATGATTTTTCTCAACCTCACTGACTCCACTATGCCATAACGACATACATAACTAGCTTATCTATTTAAATCTTACTTCAAATGGTGGCATGAAAGTCGAAAAATTTGCAACTTTCAACTTGTTTTTCTCCAAGATATTTTCCGTTGGGATCCCAATAAACCTCGCCCATAATATGAATATTTAAACACTACGAACGTCATTGACCAATAGTCTTGAATCTATTTTTAGCAACGGCTCATAACTAAACCTGCATCTTTGATTGGTTGAATTCAAACTAGTGGGTGTGGGAAAACTGTATGCAACTAATTTTAACTGTGGAACTTGTCGTGGACACTTTTCTCATTATCTGCAAATATCCTTAATTACTCGCCAATTAACGTTGTTGGCAGGGAGAAACTTGGCTAATATCTTAGTTTGCTGTTTTGTGATTGATATATGTAAAAAACTCGATGGACATGTCAAAAAAGTAGAAAACGGCGACCAAACGCAAAATGCTGCTTTAAGAAAAAAGGCCAACATTTACACATGTTAGGACTGATCGGAACAGCAAATATCTGTTTTGTCTTAAAAGAATGTTCAAGACATTTATCAAATCTGATGGAGCATGATTTACCAGATTTCAAGGTAAAACTGTTGTTGACCTGTAGACATGATGGCATTGATATGGTGATAGACTCATAGTAACTACAACATACAAAGGAAATGCAATATATATTGCACTGAAGGTTCCTCCTATACCTGGATTGTGAAACCCCAAGAAAAGAAAATTGTGAAGGATTCCTCCAAGTGTTAAAAATTTTACAATGATTGACTTTCTGCCATTTCAGGAGCACTGCTAAATTTTGCATTCACATTCCAGCAAACCCACTTATATCAGTTGTTTCTCTCGTCCCCCATCCCTCCTCCTCCATTTCATACTTGATGCATGCATGATCCTTCCTTCTAAAATTGAAAACATGCTATTTTATCTTTTTCTACACAGAAGAAAAGAAGAAGGTCCTTACACAGTAAGTGGCATGATTGCAGTCAAATGTTTCTTCTAATTGTTTCAGACTGACAGGATATGATTAGTGATTTGCCTGTTTTAGAGATCTGAAGAGAATCAATTAATTATTCCTTTTAGAGATCTGAAGAGAATTAATTATTTATTCTGTTTAGAGATCTGAAGAGAATCAATTATTTATTCTTTTTAGAGATCTGATGATAATCAATTATCATGAGTAAGTCTATAATCCCACTTTGTTTATCTCACACTAAAAAAGGTTAATATTATCATGTGAACCAACCATCTCCCAGTACTGTACTTGATTCAGATTGTGCTCTCTCTTATATTACTTTCATGTTTAAAGAGAACTCTATTCATAGTCGAGAGCTAGTACAAATTACTGAACTACACCACAAGTTACTAAACTTATTTAGGTAAACCATGAGTCACAAAGCCCTTACAACAGTCAAAGTCACTACCAATATTTACATGAACCGTACTCGACTCTACTCCCTCAAAATATGAAAAAGTAAACATTGTTCTTGACTGGCAAAGTGGTGACTGTTTGCTTACTGCAGTATAAAAGTTCCTAGTAAGTGCGTTTTATTGCGTACTGGCACTTGTTGTATACAAACATGTAAACATCACTTCTAATGTGGCCAAAAAGGAATAATTCCCTTAAATGTGCAATCGTGCATATAGTCTCTGGAAGTGTCAACCATGTAAAACATGTAATCTTTAGTGCACCTTAGCTTGTCTAGTCTAAAGTACGCCTGATAGTAAAGGACCGTTCACTTTGATATTTTCACATTTTCCTTCGAACCTCAAAACAGGATGTATTTTTGACAAATATTTCAGGACTACAGGCATTGGTATCACATATTTCCATTTATGGCTTGTCTATCAAGAAATGTTAATTATAAGAGAGGCAGTGAATAAAATCAATTTTAAGCTGGTAATTGTGTCCAAACATACTTTGTGCCAGTAGGTGCACTCACATCAAATTTATCAAGTTAATGCCTTCTTGCTATGCTACAAACTTTGGCAGGGTACACCCCAACAGGAAATGCTTAAGACTGTATATTGTCTGTAAGATAAGTGCTGTAACCTGCCATATTTATTGAATGTCACCCTGGTGCCTGCTTTCATGGCAAAACATTAAAATATTTCTTTTATTATTTCAGTAGCCTTTATATGGTTTCTAATGGTGTAGTTTTCTTCTTATCTATTGTTCATTGTTATAATTTGATAGTATCCAAGTACAACTTTTAATGTAAATTGCTGAGATCTATAGTTCAAAATTATAATAAGTAATCATTCTCTTCAAAAGTTTTAGCTATACAATTACCAACCAGTTCTGCTCAACAAGTACCAAAATGAAATAACCTTTTCTTCACTTTCAAAGTCAAAACAACCTTTTGCAATGTTCAGCTAGAGCCTATATTTACAGTACATGCTTAGAAACAATGCATATAACAACGTGTGTTTGTGTGTTTAAACAGTCCCATACTATAAAGTACATTTTCCTTACTAACACAATAGATTTTTGGCATATATGTGGGATTATGTGATAACATTTCACTGATACTAGACAACTGACAACACCAGTGTTTTTTTCATAAAAGTGACAATACAGTTATGAGAAGAGCATGTACAGTAGAATTTATGACTCCACCTCAAGGCACACCCAGGTACCTATGGAACGCGAAAAGGACCACAACATATGATGATGTTAATGATGATCTAATTTTATACGTTCATGTACTAAAAACTTACGATCATGTACTAA